>CACRXP010000042.1:808699-822830 GCA_902702965.1 Spirometra erinaceieuropaei | reverse complement strand
AAGGGGAAGGGAAGGGGAGAGGAAGTGGAGAGTGGAGTGGGGAGACGGGGGAGGGGACTGAGGGAAGCAAAGGGGGAGAGAAGGAGGAGCAGCGTTACAAGGTGTGGGGGCACCGGATACCCTCACCTGGTTTAGCCCTGTGGTCGAGGCGTTTACCGTGCCGTGGCAAAGCCTAGCTTCGAGGAGCCACAAATGAGAGTTTAGTGCCAGTTAATGGAGGCTCGGCATGGTTAACACCTGCAAACTAGTGAAGCAACCTACCACGACCATCACGTGGACCTACAACTAGACACCCCTACTTCCCACTTATAGGTATTTCCTAACACCACGGCCCTTCCTGCAGTTGGCGCCGTCGACGCCACATCCATTCAAAGCATATCCGAGATTGTAGGAGAGTGTAGATTACAGACGTACAACATTTCAGGCAAAGAATGTGCGTTTCTCCAGGTCTGCGGCACATACAGCTTGTCGCCTGGTGACTAGCAATGAAAAATTGACAACCACTATTGTGAGAAGCGAAGAAGCCCGCTGTGACCCTTCCCAACTTGCCTGCTGAATTATGTCGTCCAAACACCATCTCCTGGGTTCCGGCGCACCCGATGTTTGCGTCCAGAATGTCTGGACCAGTCATCCTCTAAGCCAGGCGCCGTTACCACACGGAGTAGCTGACACATGCGTCGTCAAGTTCTGTCCGGATTAAACGAGACCACATAGGAATGGCGTCACTCGATCAGTCCTGGTAGGAAGAAGAGAGCGCGATTTTTCACTTTTCCCCTCTTTCTAAAGTGAATTCTGATTAGTTGTTACGATGCGTCTAAGGTCACTGAAAAAGAAGATCCTACAAAAAAATTCTGACATTCTCAGACATTTTTACCCTCCGTCCTGTGATATATCGGTTATTTAAAGTGGACAGTCATCTAACTGACTTCTGACGACTTCATCAGAAATCTGATTTGTGTCTCAACGCGTTCGGTTGTAAACTCCCATCCTACCCTTCCCCCCTCACCTCCCTCTCCCCATCCAAGATCACAATTTAGCTCCCTGTGGAAGTTTACTTTTTAACCCCTTTTTACAGAAGACATTGAGAGCAGCCGAGAGGCTGTCTTAGTCGTCGCTGATAATGATTGATCATTTGTGGTTTATCTAGTCTTCAACTGCAGTACTTTCACGTTTCAAGTCTTGGTTTCGTTCTGCGGCTGTGACACTGTCACTTATTCGAGTGCCTGTCCCACGTGCTTGCATGCTGTAGTTAAAGTACGCTCTACGTAGGCGCGAAAGTCGCCGTAAATTTCGACAGTATTTCTACCACGCCGTCTGTCAAAAGCCTGTCGGTGGCGACGGGGGGTTGCAGGCAGAAGGCTAAACGTCGATGCCTGGCTCCGTAAGTGTCTGACTACATGCATGTTCTAGGGCCATGACAGCAGCGTTTGTATTGCGCCAGAAGAGGTTTTCGGTGAGAGACTTAAAAGGCAGAAGACTGGAGGATTCGCAGGTTTGGCATCTGTCACTGCTGTGGCTGGGTGTGTGGGTTCAGCCATCGAGCGTGACGGACTGCTCGTGAAGGCTTGCGTGTTACGATGTTCTCCAGAGACCTTTCGGCAACCAGATGAAATGACTCCAGTTGGAGGTCATTCCTGAACCAGCTGTTGGAAGCTCCTTCTCCGTCCTTGTCAGACGCTGGACGAGCAGTGTACCAGCGTGTGCAAGGCCAGTTTTCGTTTTCCATCCCCTGGGCGGCATTCGAATCCAACTATGAGTCAGTAGCTTTGATTTTTTGGAAGATGAGAGTGAGAGTGTACCGATAGATACGAGCACGCGAGTCCCATAAAGCAATTTAGAAGAAGAAGAAGCGATCACTGGACCAAGAAGTCTATTGGTCTGACATTTCAGATTCTCACTCGAACACATAATCAGAGACAGTTGGAGATAAAGTTTACTCAGAGCGCTACAATTAACAGGCCAAAATCCCAGTTGTAGGAAAAGACAGGAGTCATCAGAATTGAGGAAGTTATTGTACACAGAAGCCGGATTTGTCCTTTCAGGCGGCAGTAGGTAGTGGAGAAGCAAAGACTAATTTTGATGGCGCTCGATCACGCCTGAGGCAGATGCTTTTGCGGGTTTGTGGGGAACAAGTCCAGGTGTCGTCCAATTGGCGTGGGTTGTTTTTGCCGAGGGACGGTGTGCCCGAGTGGCCGCATGGGCAGCTGCGGCTGTGCGGAATCACCACCGGTGTCCGAGCTGAAACCGGTCAAGTGGCTGCCGATCAGCGCGTCTGGAACCGCTGGATGAAACGATGAATGGCCTTGAGGCGCGGGGCCTCACTTTAAAAGAGAAATATGCTCGCCGCACTAACTAAACAAAAATACAACTAATTGAGACCGGGAGCTTGTGATTTTCCCACACAGGCATGCGCTTACTTGAATAAATAAAAGTACACAAAAACTGCGCATATATCCTTCCTTCGACTGACGCTCGGTCTGCATAGTGACACAATAAAGTAAAAAGTTAACTAGACAGAATTCGCGTACTGTCAAGTGTCATGTAGACCGTGAAGTTGGGTATGGCTGGATGGCTGGCTGGCTGACAAGAGGCAATAAACCAGAAATGACCAAGTCTCGACATTCTCCAGCCCCTCATGATTACTGGTTGCTATGCGACTGTCTGTGAGTGCTGTAGATCTAGCCCGAAGGCGTAACTGGACGAGCACGTTCCGTAACCTGATCGCTGAACGCATTTTCAACATAAGTAGATGTTCTCGATCGGGCTAGTAATGACAATGGGTCCTTGGTTCCATGGTAAAATGCCAGACGACGTAACGCACAATCACTGAAGAATCGGAGTTCCGATCGCATTTTGCCCAACCCTCGGGTAGTGTATGGCTGACCGAGGACGGCCAACACGTCGGAAATTTCCCCCTCAGTCTTCCCTGTCCTCGTCGGCATTTGTGTCGGAGTTATTATTGGTCACTAGACGGCTGTCTGCGGGAGTTCTGGACGAGCCTGCCTCATAACCCGATCGGTTAACGATACTTCCTTCTCCCTCCTGGTCAATTTCTAAATACTGTCACGAAGTAAGCGTTACATCTGGTGAAAAAATCCGTTGACTGCATCACTTGCAAACAGCATGTGAAGCAAAACGCAATTACGTAAATTTTCGGTTTTTTGCGGTTATAGCCAACAATGGGTTAGGGTAGTCAGCTACTTTTAAAATAGCATTGATTGCTTGAAATAGTAGACTTCTGTTCATTTACCAACCTTCTCACCCAGGGAACTCTTAAGATTTACATTACTAACCAACGTCAGAGCGTTCCTTAACTACTTATGTCGCCTTTTTGAGGGCTTCCGATTCTGTACTGAAAGCATCGAATCTTCCGTCGAGGTTCCCTGTGGGACCGGCATTCAGTTTGTTTGCTCTCCTCACAAGCATAATTGACTTTACCGAAATTCCCTCTAATCAGATACATTAACACCGGGGTTATTTTCATTTACGTTATTTGCCGACGGATCTAATTATCCTTGTTGAACCGGTAAACAAGTCTAGCTGTGACTGCATGAACACAATTTCGCCCTTCGGCGAAGTGGCAAACTGGCCCAGACAGTCGCGCCCTCACCTCTCCAGGGTATAATCTCGCTTTCGATCTTGTGGTCGTGTTTTTGGCCAATCGGATGACTCGAGTTCTCTTCAAGTGCGAAAAGTGTAAATGACGACTGTGCCGGCAGGCTTATCGATTTTACACTAGCGAAAACAAACCAAGGACACGGCTAAGTGTCAACTTCGAAGGAGTTGCGTTTGGATTTCAACCGATCTCTATGTTTTCATTTATCGTTAAGTATGGGTCTTTGCGAGTTGGGATTGTCAGGGGAATAGAATGATGGACACAGGGTCCGCTTCTTCTTCTTCTTCTTCTTCTTCTTCTTCTTCTTCTTTTCTTCTTCTTCTTCTTCTTCTTCTTCTTCTTTTACAGATATTCAATGTTAGAGGGCGCTCACCGATTGTTCATACGGAACTCACTCGTTCCGTTGTGCCTTAAGGGCTCTCTCTCGAGCCCAACCAGCAGCCGCACAGCGGCGCATATATATATATATAGGCAGAATGATATTACCGACAAAGACAAGGCAGACTGGAATGGCCATTTCTAGCTTATTAGCCGTCGTCAGCCAGCCATACCCAAGCCCGAAGTGTGGAACACCCGAGCCTCGAACTCGCGACCTGTTGGTTTAGAAGTCCACGCCTCTACTCACCGGGCCACGAACCCGTTGCCTTGTCGGTTCACTATCGGGAATATACAATGTTAGTGGGGGCGCTCACCGATCGTTCATACGGAACTCCCTCGTTCCATTGTGCCTTAAGGGCTCTCTCTCGAGCCAAACCAGCAGCCGCACAGCGGCGCATATATATATATATATATATATATATAGGCAGAATGATATTACCGACAAACAAACAATGATAGATGGCCTCGATTGACAGGACAACGAGCCCGTAGCACAAAAGTTATGGAATCGGACTTCTTATCCACATGTCGTGTGCTCGAGCCTCAGGGGTCGCACATATGTGACTAATTATTGCTGACTGATGATGGTCAGTAGTCCATAAATGGCCATTCCAGCCCCCATTACTTCTTGCAGGTGTAGGAAGGAGACAATCAAGGACAAGGGAGCTTTTGGTTTATGATTAACTCCAGAGCTACGGTTTAGGTTAGGGCAAAGATCAGGCTCAAGGGAGTGTGTAGTGGTACACCAAGGCGCAGGTTTACGCCGTGCCAGCCATCTGCGCTTTCTCCCACATCCGATCTCCTTGACTCTGTCTTGACACCGGGCCCAGGAGGGAGAGGGGAGATTGCACCAGGCGCTGCGCAAGTCCACTATCGCTATAAACTGATTCACGCGCGAGCCTCCGTTCCGGCTCTCACCACGCTGTGGAGCGCATGGTGGACATCTTCGGACAGGTACCTCGCCTGGGATTTATCACACAGCCACCTGCACAACGTGTTTTACCAATACACCTACTGACCCCTTAGGTAGGCTTTGAGGTTCGTAATCAGGGGCGCCTGGAGGGATAAGGAGGAAAGTGTGCAGCCTTGCAGTGGGTGCTACGTAGGCTACCTTGCTGCAGTCAGGACGCAGAAATGTCATCCGCACCCAGTCCTTCAAACCAGAAGGTCCGGAGGCTGAAATCCCTCTGTAGTCTTGAGGAAGGAGACGCGGTCGTTGGGATAAGAGCTTTATAAGCCTGATGTTTCGGATTCGTACTCGAACCCATCATCAGAGACAAAAGCAGATATGGGTGGTTCATGCACAAGGGGCTGCAGTATTTATAGGGTGCAGTCGCCACGCTACCGCATAGCTATGAATATTAACGGTTCCCCTCTTCATCCGCGATCGTCGCAATTGGTGTGCTAATTGTTTGATGGCCGACATTCGCGTCGTTAATTGCTGCAGTTTCATCACGTTCGTTGGATGTTGGTGTGATGATTGCTCGACCATCTGATGCACCGACAATGGTGTTGGGAAAAGTGTACACCTGTGCGCTCCCCGCGTGGCCAATTACTCCGCCCAGGCGAAGTCTCATCACCAAGTATGAAATGGAAAGATCATTGCACTTGTTAATGGACTGGGGGCCAGTAAACCATGACTCAAGCAGCTACCAGCTCACGCGGTTGTCACCTCTTGCGAGAATTTCGGCCTCGTCGAATTTGACTGTGTGGCCGGATCTCGTCGAATGAGTCGCAACTTGAGAGTCGGCGTCATTTCCCCGCACCGCTGCAGCGTGTTCGACCATTCTCGTTCGGAGCTGTCTTCCAGTTTCTCCGACGTAGTTCCTTTGCCCGCAACTGCACCAGATCCCATAAACGACTCCAGACTTTTCTAGCCATGGCAGCCGTAGTCCTTGCAGCAGACGCTCTAGACCTCGAAATGCGCCCGCGTGTACTGCTGCCTACGAGCGGCAGCATTCGGAGTTAGGCGTTCGCTGTCTTCAGCGTGGCTGCTTCGTGGTCGATCCGTCGCGCTGCCTTGGAATTTTAGCCTAGAGGCCTCGTAGACTTACGCGTAACGATGAGTAACCCATACTCAGGAAGTGTTTCCAACGGTGGCCTGTGGTGGAGACTGGTTTATTCGTCTCCATCAGCCCCCTCAAACTCCAGACGCGTTCTGTCTGAAGAGGACGGCTGACCACCAATTCACACATCTGCCTACTTACAAAAATTGTATACCCAGTGTCTGTTTTACCTGATTGTGCTCAGTGAGGACCCACTTTCATCTCTTTAGCCGAAGTCATTTTACGCGCCCATTAACTTTTCTTTGGTCCCTGGAGTTTTGCAGTCGACGGGTACACCATGTAGGCGGACACCCAAGGACACTTAAACACGACCAAAACGCCCTTGGAAATGGGACTTGGTCCAGCGCTTCGGTTGAATAAAAAAACCCTCATTTTTTTATACTTATGGCTAATTACAGCGCAGAGCTAATGGATGTGCTCGGCATCTTATGTTCATGTTTAGGGGGGGGGATGCGAGAGAGGCGCTTACCCGCATCTGAGAACAAGTTGCGCCGCAAGATTAAACGACGGACATTTCTGGGCTGGCTAGGGGTTGAGGCGAATGCTAATTGCAGTTTAATGGAGTCCATAGAAAACCGACGTCTAATTCATTAACCAGCTCCACCTTCCTGGGTGGAATGAAGGCATGCCCTCCCCCGGGATGGAATCTTCTGGCCTGGTTTAAGAAGACGAGGGGTGTAGCACAGAGCAGCAATTGGTGTTACTTTCTTCTGAGCAGTTGACTAGAAGCAGGCTTTATTCGTAAAGACCCGTCACATTCTCCCACATCTTAATATTACCGTCTAAATATCAGGGTAGAGTAGTTTTAAGTCCTAAAGCAGTTATCACAGAAGTCTACAGATTACTGCATAGCCCGTCTTGCATTACCCGTCATGCACACAGATATGGCACCTGAAAACCCAAATAAAACGGTGATTCGTGTAGCGCTTGGTCCTTGAAGGCGGTCAATGTGTTTGTCGGACTGCAGACATAAGGTCGTCTGTTGAAATGGTCGTGTACCATTTCCAGCTGTGTACTGTGGAATTTTTCCCTGACTTCGTCCACCATCAGTGTCATAATGAAAGAAACTGCCTATAAAAGCAAAGGAGCAAGGTACAGGAACTAGTTGATCAAACGAAGAGGCGATCGCTGAAACAAAGGCTTTATTCGCCTGACGTTTCAGATCATCACATGAATCCAGCATCAGAGACAGTGGAAGAAAAGGGTGACTAGTGCACAGGAAGTTGCAGTATTTAGAGGATGCAGTTGCTATGCTACCGCATACCTATAGCAATCAACCGCGCTCCCCTTCATCAAGGATGGCTGTCCGCTGGTGCGCTAATTGCTTGAGGGCCGGCATGCAAGCTGTTAATTACCGAAATGTCATCACCCGTGTTGGATGCTGGCGTGATGATTGCTCGGCCATCTGGCTCACCGGCTTGCGCGCTCCCCGAGTGGTCAAGTACTTTGGCCAGCCTATGCCTCAGCACGGAATAGAGTGCGTATGTCGTTGCACTTGTTGATAGACTGAGGTCCCGTGAACCATGACTCAAGCAACTCGCGGCTCACGCGCTTATCCCCTCTCGCGAGAATTTCGGTCTCATCAAAGTTGAATGTGTGGCCGGGTCTCGTCGAATGGGCCGCGATCTGAGAGTTGGCGTCATTTCTCCGTACCGCTGTCGCGTGTTCGGCAATTCGCGTTCGGAGCAGTCTTCCAGTTTCTCCAACGTAGTTGCTTTGTCCGCAAATGCACCAGATCCGGTAAACGACTCCAGATGATTCTTGCTGTGGCAGTGGGTCTTTTAGTCTCATCATAAAACTGGCGAGTTTTATGCCCCATGCGAAACCAACCCCGTAAAGACGCTGACACGCGAAATTAATGCGACACTGTTGGCACTGGATAACCCGGGTGCAATAACACCGACCGACCGACGCATGGCGGGAGCCCATGAAACGGCCACGGCCCGATTCTATGGTTTTTCCAGTGTGCACAAGGAGGGCGTTCCTCTCTGGCCCACTGTATCGCTCAAAGGCACTCCAACGTACAGACTGGCAAAATGGCTGTTTCGGCGACTCACATTTCTGACCGCTGATTCGAATACCACCGTCTTTTCGTCACAAAAATTCCTGGAGAATCTTAAAGGAGTAAGTCTCTTGCCCAAAGAGATCATGGTATCTTTTGATGTTACGTCCCTCTTTACTTCTATCAATACAAATACAATGAGACGGAAAATCTTCTCGGACATGCCCAAATCCCTCAACTCCTAAAGTTCTGTCTCAGAACGTACTTCACTTTTGACGGAGCAATCTACGAACAACTGAAGGGAACACCAACGGGCTCGCCGATTTCGGGATTCATGGCCGAGGCGGTCCTACAGCGATTGGAGTCGCTGGACTTCCAACACCACAGACCGAAATTCTGGGCGCGGTATGTGGACGATACCTTCGTCGTCATCGAACGGGATCAGGTGCTAACGTTCAAAGAACGTCTCAACAGCGTCTTCCCGGACATACAATTTACGTTGGAGGAGGAAGAAAATAACCAACTGGCATTTCTTGATGTCCTAATCTGCCGCAAAGATTGTGGTGGCCTAAAGACCAAAGTGTTCAGAAAAGCAACGAATACGACGCAAATACTGAACTTCAGCAGTAACCACTCAATCAGCTACAAACGCCGTTGCTTAAGAACCCTATATCCGCGTGTTGTGACGCACTGCAGTGAACCGGAAGACAAGGTTGCCGAAGATGGCATGTTTATAAGATAATACAGATGAACCGCACCTAGTGGAAGCGTCAATCTTGGTTTGCATCCACTTAGGGATCATACTCAGCGCAATTTTCGAAAACCAGAATGCTTACGATGTACCCTGACGCTGTCTGTGTTACTGCAGGTCTGTCTTCTCGCAGGCTGCTTGTGTAGAAAACAACAGTTGAGACGGTTGCGAATCACCTTCTGGTAGCTGACGAGTCCAAATATCGCCCCCCCCCCGGGAGAGTGCCTCAAGAAGTGTTTTTGGCAGTTCAGGTTTTGCTCCATTCGCGAATGTGCTGTAGCCGATCTCAGCATTGGAGACTTTCCATGCGGGGAGTCTGTGTGATGTCGTTTTTCGTACCGTGCCTATAACAACGTTTGAAGCATTGACCATGGGAGAACTGGGTGTACCGCAGATGGGCTAGGCCGCGTAAGTGAGGCCCTGGCTACCAAGACCTACAGGCCCGGTCCCGCATGGAAAGAGAAGGCGGACACCAGTTGGGAGGATAATGTATTCCGCACAGAGTATCTGGAGAATGGGTTAGAAGGAGCTAGCAGCCGGACGAGGGCACGTCCGATGCCAGGAGAACAGCGTGTCAGTCGGGGAATGCATCAACGCGTCTTAAGTCAGGGCACGTCTGACTCGGCCTTGAATCTGATTGGCCAGTTGGAAGGTCGATTGGACGAGCGCCAGACAACCCTGATGCGCACGGGCAGATATTCACGAGAGACCCCGCGTTCGGGATAGGGCCGCTACACAGTGTCGCTGATCGAAAAAGTAAGCATCACAACAGGAGAGGTATTGCGAGACCTCTGACAGTTCGACCGCCGTAGACGACGACGTCCAGAGCGTGCCCGCGCAACGCCGGTGACTAGCGTCTGAATTAGCTTGACGTGGGGCAGGCTTGCACAGTACCTACTGCACTCTCTCCTGCCTCCCTCGTCCAGCAAGCTTCGATGGAAAGACAATGTCAAGACGTCCGGAGGTGGGCGAGGGCGCAGTGGCTAGCAAAACTGACCAATCCGCGTCTGTATGTGCTACCCACCAGCCTGGTTCCAGCGGCATGTATCAGGCATTCATGAAGGCGACTTGGAGCTCCCTCGAGTGGGAGTGCCATTAGGGGGCAACATTGAGAAGGAGTGGTTGTTGATCGATTCTCAGTCCTGAGGGAACCTAGTTATCCTGCCTATTAACAAACCTTCCAGGCTACAGTTAATAGTGCGTCGGGATGAGTTCGATCCCACCGAGGTCGCTGAGTTTTTCACGGTTGGGTCGGAACGACTCATTCAAAATCTACCAAACTACCTATAAATCAGGTGAGTCTGGCAGTCATCTGATGGATTCAAGACCGGTTTCTCTGGAAGTCCTGATTGGGCAGTCGGTTTGCTGCATGATATTTTGTGGATTCCAAGCGTCGCAGTAGGCTGGGCGGGTAGCTTGAACCAAATGTGCTGTCCGAGCCCGTTAACCATCGGGTGCTTGGATTGGCCACTGACTGACGCGACGACAAAGCCTGCACCTAGAGCCTGCCACATACAGGCAAGGTGGTAGTTGTCGACTGTCTTGGACTTAGCGCAACGTGATAGACGCGAACTGAGAGTCGCCGTTTGAGTCCAGCGCAACCCGTTTTTGGTGCAAACTCACATGTGCGCATCTCCCGGTTCGCACTCGCCTGACTTCACCAGCTCCAGTCAATGGCGGTTTTCACGAAAACCGTATCAGGAGTGGGGAGCGACCTCAACCCGATCATCAGTCTGGAGAGGCGAGATCGCAAACCCCCAAAGCACAAAACATTTGGGGCGCTGTGACAACTGAATTGTGTTTCCAATTTATTATTAATGAGGAATGGTTGCGCATTGTCGGCCTCGCACCCCGTACGTTCTCCTATGACTTTATGCGCGCAAACTGAAAATGATATCTGAACCAGTGACCCACGAGGTCTGACTCCCTCCCTCCCTGCTCCTTCTCCTTTCTAGTTCATCCAAAAACGCGTTTGGCCCCCTCTTAGACCAGCCTCCACGGCGACGCTCCTTCCTGGGTCTTTCACCAACGCACCGAGGGCAGCTAATTTAGACATACTTCTGTCTGCGTACCCTCAGCAGGCTTTCGATCTCATGAGCTCGTGCAGTGCGCCCAGCAGGCGAAAAAATGACGATCGTTCGGAGCAGAAGGATTAGGCATTTCCTCGTCGTCTCCCGGCACAAAAAACTCATATATGAAAGGGTCCAGTGAGTTGGAAAAACTAGTAAACAAGAGAGATTTCACAGGTCATTTGAAATGTGGCGTCTTCGGTGTAATCTACGGCATGGGGTCGCCATTTGGTGCGCACTCCGGGTTATCCACGGAAGGCCACCTCATGGATTCAGCAGGGGAGATCTCAATTCATGGTTGACTAACCAAATCCTCAAGCCTCCGCTAAACCAAACTAGCAAATTTCTTCGCCACCTTTGCTACATAGGCAGTGTGTACTTCAATCAATTTTTTATGGGCATTGAGGGCGAAATATATTTCTTTAAATAGGACAAAAGGAGTCATTTTCATAAAATATTTGTAGAGAAACAACAAAACTTTGATGCTGCTTTTCAAAACTCGCAATCATAAGTAGTAAAACAGGCGGGCTTCTGCGGGCGACTTGAAAGTAAGTAAATGGAGGGCCGGCGATTTCGGATATAGATTGTAATATGTTAAAAATCTCCGAATGTTCTTCCCCTGCAATACCTAAATGCCTCAGTTACTGAAGTTGAAAATGCTCGAAGCCATCTGTGAGTTGTTTTGATGAATCCGTCATGAAATGAGCGTTTTCTGACAAAATTGTGCGATAGAAAATCGCAACCTCCTGCCGAAGGTTTAACAACTTGCTTAAAAGCCAAGCAGTGGCGGATCTGTCAGGGTGTTACCCAACTCACTAGTTAGCAGTGAAAAAGGCCAATTTTACAACCCCAGTACTGTGTTCACGTTAGTCACGGCAGGAAAGCCTTACTGGGAGTTGTGATTTGTTTTGAGACGTTGCCGAAACCGCAAACCGCGCTATTGTTCCTACTGACTTTAAAACCGGCAGCATAGATTATTTCATTTAGCGGATACAACAAGCAAAATGCCCTAGAATGCAAGAAGGTGAGCGTAGCTTTGGTTGGAAGTCCAAAGCCTTTGGCCACTGAGTCACGGGCTCGTTGCCCTGCCGGTCATACACAACCCCGAAGTGTTAAATACCTTGGGCTCGATCCCGCAACCTGTTAATTAGAAGGCCAACGCCTTTAACGACTGATCCACGAGCTCGTTGTCCTGTCGGCTCCGATCAGGAATATACAATGGTAGGGACGCTCACCGATCTTCTCTACGAAATTCACTCCTCCTGTTGTGCCTTAGGGCCCTCTCTCAAACCCAACCAGCAGTCGCACAGCGACGCACGACATAGGCAGAAGAATCTCCATTGTTTTCGCCTTAGGGCTCAAATTAGAGCCCTCATAGGCAGTGGCATCGCGATTGGCAATATAGATAGAAGTTTCCGAAACGTCAGTTCGAATACAATATGGTCCATGAATTCGCCCTCTCTACTTCTTCGTCTTCTTCGGGAGATGATGAACGCGATACAATGTCTGGACCTCGAATCTTTACGCATATCGATATATATCTGTATAATGTATATATCCATAAGATTGCATGCAAGCATGCTGTGAAATGCTGTGGTCATTTGGTCTGGTGTGACGCTCGCTGGTTTTGTTTGGGGGAGGGAGAGGAGGCGGCAGATATGCCCAAAGCCAGGGAGCCCAGATCTTTCGTGTCCAATCATGCAAAAGGACGAAGATGAAGGGGGCGAGTCGGAAGTCAAGTCTACAAAATGTCAGTCCATCAGGACTGAAGGACAAGGGAGGGGGGGGGGGGAGGGTGAAACATGTGGGGTAAAAAAAAGTGACTGGGTCAGAGTGGGGCGCGAGATGGCCGGTTTATGGAGGATCCGTGGGGTTCGTGACCTCACTTCTAACGAGTGAGAATGAGTGTGGCACCGCGCAGAAGGGTGTAGAGGGAGAGGCGGTGCTACACAAGGGTGGGGCAGACTCTGAAGGGATTACTAACAACGTTGTCGGCGGCGGCGACATCCGGAAGGAGTTCCTGTGGGGGAGGAAGTTCCGCCGGAGGACAGAGGGAGACCGAGGCCCAGGGCGAGATGCAGGCGGGCGATGTGCAATCACTCATACTGACGACCTCGACCGAATTCAGGAAGCCACCGGCAGCCACGTTGTAGCCACCAATCACCGCGATGCTGGGGCCGGAGAAGGAGGAGGAGAGGAGTACCGCGCTGGGGCTGAAGCGTCCCACAGCGAGGCTGGGACCAGACAACCACGTCCAAGCTCGAAGGTCGAAAATTTGGGTTTGTGTCAGCGCCGCATGACCGTCCGAGCCTCCGATCAGCATTACGCGACCTAAAACAGAGACGAGCAGTGAGATGTCAACAGTACGGCCAATTTAAGTTGGTTTAGCAAAGCAGGGGAGTACTCGGCCATCAGCAAACACTAGGATGTTCTTAGAGTCCCAGCAAGACTCACTGATAGTCCTCTAGGAGGGCGCTATGAAGGACGAGGTGTGCCAGGATAGTTAAACATCCCTTCTGGAATGGGGAACTCGGTTTAGGACAGGAATGAGGATGAAGGAAGTAGGAACGAGAAATAATAATTAATGTCTCTTGAGGTGATCCACTTTCAAAGCAGTGGCGTCCAAAAGACAAACATGGCAGACACAGCTGTCCAAATGAGGTAGCCTAAGGACCAAAGTGTTCAGGAAAGCGACAAATGCGATCAAATGCTGAAATTCAACAACAACAACCCAGTCAGCCACAAACGCAATTGCGTAAGGACGCTCTGTCGGCGAGCTGAAACGCACTGCAGTGAGCCGTCAGATAATAAGATCCAATGGTCCACTGGCGCGGAAAGAAGCATCTGGAGTCGTTTATCGGATCTGGTGCAGTTACGGACAAAACAACTACGTCGGAGAAGCCGAAAGACTGCTCCGAACGCGAATGCTCGAACACGCAGCGGCACTGCAGAGAAATGATGCCAGCTGTCAAGTTACGGCTCATTCGACGAGATCCGCCCACACACTCCAAGTCGACGAGGCCGGAATTCTCGCTAGAGGTGAGAATCGCGTGGGCCGCGAGCTGCTTGGGTCATGGCTCCCAGTCAACTAGCAAGTTCAGTGGCCTCGCCATTCCATATTCGGTGCTGAGACTTAGTCTAGACAGGCGACTTGTCTTTTAGCTTCATTGCAAGGACAATGATTATCCAGAACTGATTTTACACCTTCAGCTTCTTTCCAGTGCACTGCGTGTCTTTTGACAATGCTTT
>CACRXP010000042.1:797567-808632 GCA_902702965.1 Spirometra erinaceieuropaei | reverse complement strand
TATCTGTAAAGCACATTGCCAATTTCCACCACGTTTTTCTGCTACTAACACCCATCCAATTTTAGAATCCCGACTCCGGTGAACCATGGGACGTTTGATGAAAATGCCCTACTGTTTCGCTCCTTACTGCTGGGAGTTGGAATACGGGGTCACGTGAGCGTGAAGTGCACTAACCTGTCCCAATTGCCGGACGCAAGGCTAATGCAGGTCTCGTTCTAACGATCATGTCTCCATCATTGCGAGGGGCTGACCAGTCAGAAATTGCTGTTTTTCCACTGAAGTGCAACAAGTGAGTCTGTCGTTAGTTAAGTGTGTTCTGTCTAACGCAGGGGATTGGTTAAAGAGCGCACGAGAATCCGTCGCTGAGCACGTGAGGGACTAGCCAGGGACGACCTCGCGACATGCTAGACTGACAGGTACATCGCAGTCACGTGTTGGGCAGCACAGGCCAACACTCCGACGTGAAATGGGTTTCCGGTTCACAGAGTTGACCTTTTGAGGCGCGTCAATCACGCAGTCACAGCGCAAATCCCTTCTCACTTGGCCGTTCCACTAAACTTTGTTTACTCGCATCCGGGATTTATTGCCCCACCTATGCCTTCCAGCGCCGTTGTTACACGCGTGACGCGCCATGTGCGCTTGCGTCTGCGTGGCCTCGTCGCACGAGCGTGACGACCTTCAAATTCGTCAGCCAATCAGCCTCCGCCGGCGCCTCCATTGCTCGCCCAAGCCGACGTTACCACTAGTCTATCACAAGCCCTTGTTTAGAATACATGAAGAAAAAAAACCACCGGTTGCTAATTTAACGCAGCACCCCTAGAGTGGGTAGCATGCAATTGACAAGGTGCTGCGCGAACTTTAACTTCTACACGACAGTATCCTGCTTTGGAGCTCCAAAAAGACGACAGTGCCCGAACAGGCAAAGGTTGGTGAGGAGATGCATCCGAAATGCACGCATTCATACCTGCTACTGCGAAAGTGGTAAAAATCAATATGCACAATTACAGGTCACACTGTTTAGTCTCGCTTCTCCCCCCTCGGTCGAAAAAGGCAGTTTAATGGAGGTGGTGATCAATCACAAAGTCTGAAAGCGTGTGCTATGCCAGCGTCAGAAAACCATGGCCCTCGCAGCCTAGTATGCGCTGACAGTTCCCTGACACCCGGTTACTTGCTGGTGGATGCGCTTGCGCTCCCGTTGAGTATACAGGTGGTGGGCATGACCGCCCAGTCATCACACACGTCCTTCTGACCTCCCCCCGGGCTGTTGTTGTTGGTGAAAAATCCTGGTCAGGTGTGCGGTTGTGAACCAGAGGTGTGGTGGCACGCCTAGGTGTGGGTCAGGCCGTGCCAGACACCTGAACCCCCCCCCCCCACCTCCGGTCTTCTTGACTCTGCCTTGACACCGGATCCAGGTGGGGGAGGAGGAGCGAGTGTGGTAGATGCTATGCAAGTCTACTAACTTATTTACGCACAGGTAACAGCTGTTTCTGCACTTTGCTGTGTAGCAGACGGTGGACGCCGTCCGAATTGACGGTTAAACTGTCAGTCAATCATAATCCCTCAGGCCCATTTGATACATAAGTCGAAAGTGAATTTTGTTCGTTGTTCAAAGGTCACAGTTCGCAAAATGCGCAGATAGGTACCCTCGATGGGTTTCTTTCCAGGCAAAAATGCCGGTCGATGTCAGCCGACAGGACGTGCGTGGCCGCCCAAACGTTTGTTGACCAAACGATATGGATTGAAATCTCGGCTAGATCGCAGTTGGTAGCCAGGAATAGGGAAGCGGACGGCGACCTTAACCCTAACCTTAACCATAACAGCAGCCTTAACCCTAACCCTAATCCTAACCGAAATCGTAAACGTAGCCCTTAGACATAGACCTAGCTATAAAACCTAACCGTAACACTGAAACCTAGTCGTAAACTCAAACCCTAACTGTAACCCGAAAACCTAAGCCTAAAGGGCATAACCCTAACCCGAAAATTGGACACCATTAACTGGTACCCTAATCCTAACCTCAAACGTAAAACGGAAGTCAAATGGGTCAGATGTGATTACGTAGCCCCACAAAAAGCCCCAATAAACAAACCCCAGCCACTTGTAATATGGGGCCTGGCTACCAACTGCGATCTGGCCGAAATCTCAAGTCGGCAACGGCATAGAGAAGGACCCCACTCAACTTTCAGTAGGTTGTGGATCGTGTCATACGTGATTTATGGCAAAGGGAGTTTTATGGGCGGGACAGCACGATAGACAGTAAGCTGACAAAGTGAAAGAAAACAAAGAAATCGCCTGGATTTATGTCGAAAGTCTTATCGTAAGCTATTGTAAGACAACAAAAATGGGAGTAGTAATTAAACAATAAACGAAAAACAAATTTCGCAAAATAACGGATTTGGAGCTAAGGTGTGAGGTCGTGGGAAGCAATCGTTGTTGGCAGCCTGCAAATGTATGCCAAGATAAGACCCCATATTACACTATTCACAGTTTTCTGACAGTTAATTGGGGTCCTTCTCTATACCTTTGCCCTCAGGTCTGTCCAGATCTGATGTGAGTGGGCTGGATGACGGCGGCAAGTAAGCCAGAAACGGTCGGACAGAAATTTTTTTTAAAGCAAGCAAGGACAGCAGGATTTAATGGTACCAGAAAATTTCGCGACGGCTTTTCAACTGCAGCCTATCGTTGCATAACACAAATAACAAGTGAGAAGGTACAGAAGTTTGAATTTCGACAGAGAAAATCAATATAAAACAGCAAGGTCAACGTATACTGAGCGTAGACTAATCAGTAAAATGATAACTTCAAAATGCAACAAAGGAATGAAAGTGGGGAAGTAAACATGCTGAGGGATTTTGAAAATCAAAAGGGCTCAGGTATACCAGGGCAAGCTGAGGTTGACCACGTGGTCTAACTGTTTACATAGGTCGGGTTTCTCCCGCCATATATAGGCTGCCTCCAGGTAGCGCAATAACCGAGTAGTTCGTGCTCGAACTAATACTCGAAAAGACGTTTTGGGGTCAACAGAATGGCCACTATTAAGATGTTTTGTAATAGAAGACCGTGGAATCTTATTCTCCTGCTTTAGAGGCCATTTAGGCAGGTGCTCAACTGCTCTGGCTGCCAGTTGCCTTTGCGTTCGACCGATGTACTTGCATCCACAAGTACATGTAAATTCGTAAACACAATTTGACGTGGCGTGCAATGTCAAGGCTTCCTTCGCCCGTGGAACTTCGATAGCCTTAGTAGGACTGCAGAAGATGAGTTCAGCTGAGTTGTAAGTTCTTTCAATAGCGGTCTTCTATTACAAAACATCTCCTTGATAGTGGCCATTCGGTTGACCCCAAAACGTCTTTTCGAGTATGGGTTCGAGCACGAACTACTCGGTTATTGCGCTACCTGGAGTCAGCCTATATATGGCGGGAGAAACCCGACCTATGTAAACAGTTAGACCACGTGGTCAACCTCGGCCTGCCCTGGTAGACCTGAGCCCTTTTGATTTTCAAAATCCCTCAGCATGTTTACTTCCCCACTTTCATTCCTCTGTTGCATTTTGAAGTTATCATTTTATTTATTAGTCTACGCGCAGTATACGTTTTTATTTGTGTTATGCAACGACAGGCTGCAGTTGAGAAACTGTCGCGAAATTTACTGGTACCAATAAATCCTGATGTCCTTGCTTGCTTTAAATTCATTCCGAAGAACTACTGCTTCAAGTTTCTCAGACATTTTTTCTTCTACCACAATCAGAATTCCCAGGCCTGCACAAATAATTCACCAGAAACCGCAAAAAAGGCCCTCCATAAAGTGGTCATGTGAATTTTGGAGAACACGGAAAGAGGCTTTTTGTGCGGCTAAATAACAGTTAATGTGTAGCTTAGTATAGTGTTAACGTCCAGGAAATTGTGTCTAAAACTAGGTAACGATGAGGAAAAAGCTTTCAAAATAAGGAGAAAGGTCAGTCTTTTTTCGAAGCGGAAGAACTGTCCGTAGTTGTCACAGAGGTTCATTATCTGGCCAAATGCCCCAGCAAAACACTTCACGATGAGATGATCTACTAGGGGAAGGTAGTCACTTGCCGTTGCAAACATTTTTCCGTCGATTATGTTCCATGGTTCGGTGGGTGTTCAAATATTTCCCAAACCGTCATTTCTGCAAAATGTAATGTTCAAGAACCCACTGCATTGGTAAAGGCTCGACGGAAGGGTATTATTCGGTTTTTAAAAACTTCCAATTCCCGAATCATGTTGAACACGCTCT
The DNA here is from genome assembly GCA_902702965.1 of Spirometra erinaceieuropaei. Classification (NCBI taxonomy): domain Eukaryota; kingdom Metazoa; phylum Platyhelminthes; class Cestoda; order Diphyllobothriidea; family Diphyllobothriidae; genus Spirometra; species Spirometra erinaceieuropaei. Next base: position 804,375 of record CACRXP010000042.1, on the reverse strand, counting down.
GCCATCACACTTGCATTCAGGATGTCCAAACTGCAAGTCATGTATTTTTCGCGTACGGAAAAACACACATTTCTCTACGGTATTAAGAGGAGACTATATGGGGCTCATAAAATTTAGCATTGGATTTGATCCATATTGTTAGCTTTACAAGCCACATTGGTAAATGCAGAGACATGACGTTTTATGAACGGCCATTTCACGGTATAAAAAGTCTCACAATTAGAAACTTTTTGAAACCGAATTATGCCCCTCCCCCTCGAGTACAAAATTGAAAGAAGACGTAATTTTCTACCGAATGAGCATGGCGACTGCATCCTATAAATACTGCAGCCCCTTGTGCATGAACCACCCGTATCTGCCTTTGTCTCTGATGATGGGTTCTACCAGGAATCCGAAACGTCAGGCTAATAAAGCTCTTGCCCCAGCGATCATGTCTCCCTGACAGGCAGATATAACCCATGTGAAATAAATCCGAAGTTAGTCATTTTTGCACTAATTTGAACATAAAATTGGGCAATTCTGTGCTACTTGATCAAATCCACGCGACCTGGACAACGGCTTTCAGGTACACGTGTGGTCTGAAACAGTTGAATAAAGACGAAAATTAGTACCATTGTGAATCTGAAAAATCCGCCCACGCACAGACCCCATAGACATCGAATTTTCAAAGTGACCAGTCACCGTCCGTTTGCCTACTTGAGGTCGCATACAGTGGTAATTAGCAGTGGGGCGGATTTCCATTGAAAGTACCAATAATGATCTCACGAGTTTGACAATTAAGCTTGTACATTCATCTTGTCGTCAAAGAACAGTCTCGCACTAACTGTAAGCCACCTTGCAGGCAAAAAGAGCTGCAAAAGCATCACTCACTCACTCGCTGGTGCCACTTTTCTCTGAGGCTTTGCCTTTCTAGCCTTCTGATGTCAATCTTTGCCTGAAAGGCTAATTTAGTGGGTGACTAGAGCAGACAGCTGCAGTGCTCGTATGTATTTTGTTGCATTTAAAAACAAATTTGCCTCCGAGGAAAATGCGGACAGTGCGTCCTCAGTCTCTCCTATATAAAGCTGCCTGGGAGGCATGAAAGACCGAGGCACCGGTGCGATCGGACAATCTCTTTTAATTCAGCACGGAAAAATTGTGTTTACACAGCAAAAAGATGAAGACTGCGAATCAGTTATAAGCGCAACCGCCTAAGGTGCCGGTCTCTGAAGACCGAGGAGGGACGCTGCTGAAGGTGATAGCAAGTATGCTGGTTGCGACGGTAACGGTGGAGGGGTAGAGGGGGGAGGAGGGGGAGGAGGAGGTGGAGAAGAAGAAGGTGTTTTTAGTAATGGTGATGGTGGTGATGGTGGTGGTGGTGGTGGTGGTGGTGGTGGTGGTGGTGGTGGTGGTGGTGGTGGTGGTGGTGGTGGTGGTGGTGGTGGTGGTGGCAGCGACTGCATAGCAGAGGATTAGAATAGGAACAAGGAAAAGAGAAAGAAGGAGAAAAAAGAAGAATGAGGATAAGGAGTGCCAGAACAAGAGGAAAAGAAGAGGGGGCTTATAGTGGGCAGGGGAGAAGGAGGGAGGATGCGAGAGATGAGCGAAGAAAAAGAGGACGACAAAGTCTGGGACAAAATGTACAAGGCCTAAGACCCAAATCAATGTGACTGCGAGTCAGTTATAAGCGCAACCGCCTAAGATGCCGGTTTCTGAAGACCGAGGAGGGACGCTGCCGAAGGTGGTAGCAAATACGGTAGGTGGGCCATCTCATGAAATGTCAACCGGCATTCCGAAATGCGTTTTCGTTTCGAAAAGATTAATTAAGTAGGGTTGTAAAACTAGTCAGTCTGAAACATAATTCTATAAGATGCCGGCTTTCGAATGAACTTCTTTCCGGCTGCATGTAAAAACTGCACTCCGTAAAAGTGACTACTTAAGTAGCATGAATTTTTCTCCTTGATTTTCGATGTCCCTAAAAGTCCAATTATATTTTATGGAAAACATGCATAAAAATATTCATTCTTTTGCTCATTCTCGCAGGCTTTGCATTTTCAAGCTTTTGATGTAAATCTGTGCTTGAAGGGCTACTTTAAAGGCGTCTTGGACTTGCTAGACTCTGCTGTCATTAAGGACTGCAAACTTACTTTACGAGAGAAGGATCTGAGGTGGACAGCCATAATGGCTACGTGGCGCCTCTCGCTAGCGCCTGCACCTACGTCCTAGCAACAGCCTGCTATGGCACGCACGTCTGCCCGGCTTCGATTTGTCTCGTCGCAATTCACTGTCTGCACCACGCATTCGGCCGATTCTCTGCCTGCACCACGCGAGGCTTGTCACTACCTTCGCGTGGGCTCGGAGCCAATCAACGCAACTCCTATCGCTGATTGGTAAGACAGGCGGGAACAGTCCAGAACAAAAGAGTAAACAATCAGCAGCGACACTTTTGCAGCGGCGACCTTCGGCCGTACAGGGCTCGTCGCTCTCGCGGACGCCGCCTCCGCGGCGCCGGACGCATCCTCGTCCGGTTGCCAACTTTCCCCTTCACAATTTTGTACAGAATAAAGTGTCCTAAACAAATGGCGTCCTGCTTCTAACAACTTGGGATATGGCCTGAAGTCGTGGCGTATTGAGCGTACACCGACACCGCCTAGCCGCTACAGATCCTACTAACGTAAATAAGAATGCTCATGGCCGCTACGGCTGACTACACCTCCCTCGCTCACTCGAAAGTTGCCGCTATGTCCCCTGAGAAGTGCGAGCATGTGAAAACTTCTATCGCTGTGATGTTCGGCCGTCGGCTCCGACGATGCCCACCGTGTGTCCCACGGCTGTGACTGGCGCTGCATCTACCGCACTCCATCCTCTCCCACTCGCCTGGTCTCGGTCTCATGACAGGGTGAAGAGGCGAAGAGACGAGTCCCAGGAAGTAGTCTTCAAGGAGACACGATCGCTCAGACAAGAGCTTTATTAGCCTGACGTTTCGAATTCCTGCTCGAATCCATCATCAGAGACAAAAAAGCAGAAACGGGTGCTTCTCGCACAGGGGGCTGCAGTATTTATAGGATGCAGTCGCCGTGCTAACCCATACCTATGAACATTCACGGCTTCGCCCTTCATCCGAACTACAATACCTCCGACGGGTCTTCAAAGCCAATGGCTACCCGCGCAACTTCGTCAGCCGGTGCATACGCAAAAGGGACGAAAGGCCTAACCGCATGGACACCAAATTTTGGCGACCGCTTTCGTATGGCAAGAACGTTTCGGAAGCGGTCGGCCGCCTTCTCGCAACACTTGGGGTTGGAGTTACACACAGACCGCTGCCGCGGCTAGAAACGTATGGAGTCGTTTATCGGATCTGCTGCAGTTGCAGACAAAGCAACTACGTCGGAGAAACTGGAAGACAGCTCCGAACGAGAATAGCCGAACTCGCTGCAGCCGTGCGAGAAATGACGCCAGCTCTTAAGTTGCGACTCATTCGACGGGTTCCGGTCACACATTCAAATTTGACGAGGCCGAAGTTCTCGCAAGAGGTGACAACCGCTTGAGCCGGGAGATACTTAAATCATGGTTTACTGGCCCCCAGTCCATTAACAAGGGCAATGATCTTCCCATTCCATACTCGGTACTGAGACTTCGCCTAAGCGTACAAATTGGCCACGCGGGGAGTGCACAGGTGAACACTTTTCCCAACCCCAGTGTCGGAACGTCGGATGGTCGAACAATCATCACACCAACATCCAATGCAAGTGATGAAATTGCAGAAATTAACGACGCGAATGTCGGCCATCACGCCACGTGCAACGATCCCTGATGAAGGGGAGAGCCGTGAATCTTCATAGGCATGCGGTAGGATGGCGACTGCATCCTTTAAATACTGCAGCCCCTTGTGCATGAACCACCCGTATCTGCTTGTCTCTGATGATGGGTTCGAGCAGGAATCCGAAACGTCTGGCTAATAAAGCTCTTGTCCCAGAGATCGTGTCTCCTTCTTCAGGGTCAAGAAGACCGAAGCCACATCGGCGGCAGTGGCTGAATGAGCTAAACGGCCCGCCCGCGCCCATCAAATGACCTGGTCTCCAAAAGTGCACCAACTTTTCATACAAGCTGGGTACTCGACTCGGATCTACAACGCGTTAGTGTCATGGAGGCCACAGTGGGGTGCCACTGAGTTTGACTCACAGTTTACCAGCTGGCCACCCCACAGTCGACTGAGGTATCCCCCCAGTCGCCGTTAAACATGACAAACCAGAGTTTAGCATTTCACAGAATTAACTATCCATGTGACTTTCTAAATTTGGGAAGAAATGCTAGCATATTTTTCCCTAGGATGACTAAAGTCATTAAGCGAATTTCCCGCGAGGGCAAACCTTAAATCCACGGAAATGACAAATATGGTGGCGAAAAGTATAACGGTTGGGAAGGACTGATTAGGAGACGACTTTCCTTGTGAGAGAGGTTGTAACAGAAGGATGAACCCACAACCCACCGCATCAGCACTCCTTACGGTTATATTTAGGTAAAATACGAGCAAAACGAAAATCGGGTCGTGTGTACCAGAAACCGGGCACCTTCCCTTTAGGGTTGTCTAATTATGTACAACGGACTCTGGTTGAAAGCGTCGGCCGTCCCATCGCGCCAAAAGCTGAGAAGCAGGAACGCACTTTAGAGTCTGAGAGTAATGTCTGTTTCTTAAATAGAGGAAGACACCCGGTGATCCGAAGTTAAGGCAAACGTCTGCCTGGGTCTGAAACTGGCATGGCAGCGCACGGGGTTAGGGGAGCACGCCAGCGTGACGTCGATGACAACCGTGAGGGGCCATTCGATGTAACAAATAGGCCGCTGAAGGCGTCCATAGCAGGGATGGGAAGACTATTTACGTGCCAACGACGACAACAACTACATTCAGAATGGAGCTAGGCTCTATTCGAAAGTAGGACGATACCTTCGAAACTGACTAGCGAGAATTTACTTAGGCATATCTGATTTCTTTGCAGAAATCCCCAGAAGGCTAGTTGGCAAATAAACGTACGAATCCTGTAGACTCTCATAAGGGGGCAAAGGGGACAATACTTGAATTACGCAGAAAGATCCTTCTCGCGCATAAGTGCTTCGTGCAGGTCTCGCAACTACCATGGCCCACTGTTGACTGAATTCTGTCAAGCAGTTAGATAGGCGACCGCTGCCTATGTGAGTGCATGGACAAATGGGAAATTAATAAAAAACAGGCACACATGCCAACCAGCCACTGAAAAAATCGGTTCTCAACCCCAACTAAGTGTCGAATGAGAGCTAACGGTTTTTTTTTCGCTCCACAAGCACTCACGAACATTTTCCTCTGTTTCAAGACAGGAAGCAGACTCCTTAAGCAAATGAAGCTAAACCTCCTTGTTTTTGTTTACTCGTGCTAACCAATGATGTCGCCCACAAAGTAGGCACGCGCGTCCTCGAAAAACAGTCAAGTTCCCGCGCCAAATTCTCACTCTCACCACGGTTAAAGGATGGAAGGAACGGAAGAGGGAAAGCGAAGGGGAAGAACGATGAAAGATGAGGTGAAAGCATGAGAGTTGAGGAGGAGGTGAGGGAGAATGGATTATAGGAGAACGTAAAGATAACAGAGTAAAGAACTAATTTGAGATAAAGGGAGAAAATTGACGCGATGTTCTCCTGGAATAAATTTGAACAAGGCAAAGGCGAAGAAGCATATAGGACTTGGTGGTGCCATACAATTCCGTGGAGAAATCAGTTGGTAAGACGTGGTTATGTAGCCGCACCTGATGGACACAATACTGTTGACTTATTTAATTATTTAAAGTCGGTGTGATTACATTGGCATGGTGTTGCTGTATGTTGAGGTGTGTGTTCTGTTGGCGGCCTTGTATTTTTGTTGCCGTGTCTACCTTTTTCGGTCCAATGCCCGTGGTCCTTCTTGACTTTCGGCCTGTCGTCTCCTTCTAACTTTCGTGTTGGATGTTCCAGGCTTAGGGTTTAAGGCTGCTGTTAAGGGTTAGGGAGACTATTTCTCAACCACTCAAAGTACAACCGCGTATTCCCAATAGCTTTTCCTTTGCATACAATTACTTAGCCTCGTCGCCTGTGCGTTCCCCGGCCCCACCTGTAAAAACCCCTATTACCACCGGTCCCGTATTACAGGCGGCTGAGGTTTGTTTACCTCAGGTGCGGCTACGTAACCACATCTGACCAATCAGTTTCCTGAAGAACGTTTTTCTTGGGAACGGGTATACGGAGAAATTCATCGATAAGTATCGCCATCCCAGACAAGGAAGCCCTGCAGAAATATCGGTGCCAAACGGCCAGTGGGCATCTCCCTCTTCCGAAACGTGGCGAAGCGACGACTTCGGAGCAGGACTAAACTGACGTACGCCGCCTCTAACTTGTTATTCATTTGCATTAGAACGGCTATTCCAGTTAGACCAACTAAAGATAATCTGCCTCTATGCACACCACTTCAAATTGTATTCATGGAGTTTATGTAGAGTTCCGGATGCAAATGCATTGGACGCACACAAAAGCAGTTGGCAGCTCGGTCAGCCGAACACAGTCCAATGTGGCTGGTAAAGGCGGAAAATAAGATACCCTGAAGTTCAGTTACGAAGGGCAATACGGTGGACCCAATGACTACATTTCAGGTCCTGCTTCGGGCGACGACAGAGCGTCTCCTGGGTTTTGCAGAGGTCGTTGCAGTATGGAGAAAACGAGAACTCTGTCGGCAGCTGGATCACGTGACGGCGTCCCATCCCTACATCCGTCCTCCCACCTCCCCCCGCGCCCGCATGACTGACTGCTTTCCCGCGCGTTGCAGTCCGAC
>CACRXP010000042.1:775813-792994 GCA_902702965.1 Spirometra erinaceieuropaei | reverse complement strand
ACCCCCTCCCACAACTCTCTTCTCACTCCACGTCGGTACCCCTCCCCTGCAGTTTACCATGGCGCTGCGCTACCCACTGGTTATTTAACAGGCATGTCAGTATCATCTCTCTATCTGTTGTAACTTATCACATTTATACAATTAGCCATTTCCATATATACTCGATTTCCTTCTGTCTCTAGTACACATTTACGGTCACCGAATTTTTCTTATACCCTTTCGCCGTGGTGATGCGTTTAACAGCTCGGTCTTAGCCAGGATTAATTCCCAATGCTTCGCTTACTCGGTGTGGGCTACACTCAACGTCATCGGCCGCAACAGTTGGCTGAAGTGAAGTTGCGCTAATGGCCTGCATGTAGAGCACGATCTATTGGTCGGTTGCACCGCCTTTTAGGCAGAGCCAGATATTACTAACAAACGATGGCGTGACTAGTTCGGACGCCGTTGTCAACAAAGGCTTTTCCGGTGGCTGTCCACTTTGCTCAAACGGTTTCTATCTGGCCCTTTCCGATATACAATTACATTACGGCTTTCAATCAGCGAAACAGTCCCCGACAGAGGTCATTTTTGTTTTGAAAAACTCGTGTATGAATTCGGCATCATCATTCCTCGGCAATTAATTGCTCGGACACATTGAAACGCGAGTTTCATTCCAGCATTCGGGATTCCAAGGTGTCTGAAGATCGCGCATGTTGGTAGTACCGGTCTGAGCATCGCCTGTATGGATGTTTACTCGTGACACGAAGTTGACAGGGACCTAACACCATGCCAGGCTGGATCCTGCAGCAGCTCTCTTCAAAACGAGACTTGTGACTCCACTCTTAAGGACCGGGCTACTTTAAACCAGCACTCAGCATGTGAGTAGACGGAGTGTTTAGCCGTTACACACTTTGTCCGCGAGCATATCCAGTCATCTAGACTAGACAGTGGGTCTGAGAAGCGAGGTAGATACATCGAAAGTCTCCCCCATAACGACCCAATTCGCGCGCAAGTCCGGCGAACGGCGGTTGACCTCGTCGGTTTACGGTGGGCGAACTGCCAAGAAAGTTTTTGAAAATGCTTACAAATTGCCACGTATGTCTGCGGTTTCTAAAGTAGTACTATGAATAAACGCGTATTAGGCGTAACAGCGCATTTGAAGAGGCAGTTCGACAGTCACGACCGACGACGTCCACCGTGTGTCCCACGAGGCGGGTGCGCAGCCTCGGTAACTTGCGCGGCATCTACCACACTCCGCCATTGCTCTAATGACAAGACAACGTCAAAACAACCGGCTGAGCGTGCCGCACACGACCTGGTTCATGCAGAGTGCACCAGGCCCACACAGAGGCCAGCTCAGATCCTATGTGCGTGAGAATGCCGTAACGTGCGACTTTTTTGATTGGCTGTTAAATGGCCTTGAGAATCCCTTGGAGGCGGGGAGATGTGATGGCTTACAACACAACTGCGAGAAAGTGCCAGAATCTGTAAAGTCAATATAGTCCCACGTGGCCGAAAATGCCCCTGAAACACCAGCATGCCATGTTCCACACACGTTTGCACCTCAGTCCCAGTAAGGTACTTCTTGAGGGCGCTGTTAGGTGCAACCTCATGCGTTCTGAGTGGCAACTAGGGTTAGCTCCCTAGCGCGAGTCAACCACGGGTGACGATCAGTGGAGCGGCTTTCAGAGAAAGCCAGCTGTGAGGTAAGCAGGCTCTAGGGTCTGAGGAATAAACAATCGCGACGATACCACCACCTACAGGCGTGCCTGGACACATATCTGGTAAATCGGCTATTGGTCCAAACAATGCCGCATACTATGCGGTATCAGGAGATGGCAAACACTGCTCGCCATCCAATAAGACTTCAGTTCGGCACAGTCCCGAAACCCTGGGTGGGAATAACCGACAGGGTGGTGATTAGGACCATAGCAAACTACCCCTCCACCCAATCAAACGGCCCCAAACAGTTGTTGTCTAACTAGCTAGGGATTAATTAGGTCTAGGGGGGCGGGAAGGCGTTAAAAGCAGCAATTTTCCTGACCCATGGCAACAACATCCAACTTAACGACTGCCAGGAGTAGGGAAGTATTCCTGTCAGACAATAACAACAGCAACTCCTCGAAAACAGGCCTGTCTGCCTTCCAGACTGCTGCTCTCCTCTCCGCTCCTGTCATTGCAGTGCGGCGCTAAATCTACCTGTCTGGGGCGACTTCACTGTAGGGATATTTGAACTTCAGCTCACCTCAAGGCTACTGCTCCCCAGACTGCTTGAAGACGAAAAATAGTCCAGGAATGGTTGTCTCAGCTGCCCTGTGTAGTTCCCCGCACAAGCCTCTCTGGCGCACACCTTCTCAGGATTGGTAGAGTAAGAAACGGCGCGATGTTTCGGAACTGCAGGCTAGACACAGACACACAGTGAGCTGGCTTGATTCCGCCGTTTCTTCAACCAATCCTGCGAAAGGTCGCGGGCTCGCGAGAGGGGAAGTGAGAAAGAGGGTGATAGTGGGGTAGAGAGAGAGAGAGAGAGAAAGCATCCCCCAGCAGGCGGAGAGGCAGGGGCATCACCTTCCAGCATCTGGGGCAGGTAGAACCACTCATTGCGTTCGACCTCGTAGACCTCAACGGAGGAGAGTGGCTGGCCCGAGACCTGTCCGCCTAGCACAACCACGCGGGCACCCTCGATGACGGCAGCCGCGGCACAACTGCGTGCCTGCTGCAGACTGGCCAGAAGGCGCCATTCGTCCCGCGAGCCCCCCACGACACCACCGTCCTCGCCGATGGACTCCTGAGAGACCGATGTGGCATCAGCAGCTGAGGCCTGGTGCTGCATCCAGCGTGCGAGAGCGGTGGTGGAGATACTGTGGGGGGAGGAGTGGCGGGGAAAAAGACATACAAGAAGGCCAGGGGTCAGCAAGAGAGAGAGAACGGGAGGGGGGCGGGGCGGAGGGCGCACTTGACACACCGCTTCGCACGAAATACTACGTTACCGACTTTGTTGGATGGCCAATTCGACGCCTCGGGCCTCAGCGAAAATCGGAGAAAAAGCATAAGAGGACAAGTTTACCGAAAGGGGTACATTTGTTTTTTGATTTCCTAAGTTGGCTGAAAATGGTGTATATTCTGCATAGTTTGCGCCATGAAGCACCCGGAACAGCAAGGAACATGGAAGAACCGAGATTAAGTGGAGAGGATTGAACGAAGGGAGAGGAGGTGGTTGATTTGTTTAATTCACCATTTCCGAGTTACTATGGATTCGTCGTGAAGCTCATCGGTGTTTTATCAGTTCCGCGGAATACCATATATATATACATACATACATACAGGACAACGGGCCCGTGGCTCAATGGTAGAGCGTCAAACTCCATGACCAAAGATCCCGGGTTCGAATCTCAAGTGATCCACACTTGGGGTTGGGTATGACTGGCTGATGACGGCTACTAAGCCAGAAATGGCCATTCCGGCCTCCCTTGTCTTTGTCGGTATCACCTTATCAACATATATATAATGGTAGAGGGCGCTAACCGATCGTTCTTACGGAATTCACTCGTTCCGTTGTAACTTATGGGCTCTCTCTCTCTCTCTCTCGAGCCCAACCAGCAGGAGCAGCCAACACATCACTCTGATGATGGAAACGAGGGGGTTTCCGAAACGTCAGTACAAATATAACTCGGTCCATGAATTCGCCCTCTCTTCTTCGTCCTCTTCGGGGGATGATGGACGTGACACACACACACATATATATATATATATATACATGCGAAAGACGAAATTGTCATTCCTGGCTTTGGCATCACCATTAGCATTCAGGCACAGCCCAACTTCGAATATGAATTACCTCGTATTAGAAGTCGGTTCTGGTTGTTTATCGAGCATCTGAGTCAAAGCCCTATATTATAGGCGTGAAAACGCAATATTTAAAAAGATAACTTGTGTAATTATTTACCATACTGACAACACAGTCAGCAAGTAGGAGCTTTTACCTTCTGCCTGTGTTGTCAGCACGGCAAATAATTACACAATTCTATACTACTGGCTGCCTGCTGGCGGTTTGTGAATACCACGCGGTTATTCCGCGGTAGCTTATGGATTTCAGTTCAAATATTCATATCAGATTTCGGACCGTGCCTAAAAAAGGTCCGTTCCAAAGAATTTACTCCCAGTTTGCGCATTCATTTCCTCGAAAATTGAACAAGGCAAAAAGATGACTGCTTACAGACTTACCACTCAACGGAGTTCAAATCCTTGGAGCCATCGCTGCCCCCACAAGCAAACACACAGTCACCTTCACCGAACAGCCCCGCAGTTGTTGTCAGGGCTAGACGGCCCCGCGCACAGTGCATGCGGGGACCTGGGAGAGAGCAGAAGTCCAGCTCGGGGCCGTCGCCGCTGTCAGGCGTGGAGGCGGAGTCTGATAAGTAGGGTGGCGTCTGTTGGCCGTCCACAACCGGCATACCGACGGAGAGACCGCGGACATCCTTGCTACCTCCGCTTGGGACGCAGGAGAAGTTCAACAGCTCCACAGAGTCCAGGCAGCCGTTCTGTGTGTAGCCGCCGGCTAGAAGAATCGTTGAGTTGCCGTAGCACTGCTGTTGCTGCTGCTGTTGAACGTCCGAATCGGCCGCATCCTCCTCCTCCGCCTCCTCCTCTCGGGCAAGCCGCGGCAACAGCAGCGGCGGTGTCACCGCCGGAGAGGAAACACTACAGGCACCGGCAGCGCTGCGTGCCAGAGAAAGTCGATTTCGCAGACAGCCAACAGAGCGGAGGACGGAGCAGCGACTGCGGCGGAGCGGCGAAGAGACGGCGTAGGAGGAGGATGAGGAGCCCTCCGAACAGAGCCGAACCAGGTTCGCCGCACGTCCGTCATCTGCCACGATTGTCATTTGTTCGTCTAGGGAGAGGGCAGGAGGAAGAAGACAGGATATTTCAGTAGGGAAGGGCCCTGGGCGTGCAGTGGCTGCGATTAGACGAACAAACAGCGACCAGCGTCCCGTCCCCCCTGCACAGTGGGGGAGGAGTGAACTGGGGTTGTCTATTTCATCGTCGTTAGCTAGTCGCATGGCACCGCGGGGGGGGGGCGTTTAAGGTGACTTTTTGGTCATATGCTGAGTGGGGTGACCCGGTATTATCCTACGGACGCTGTGGGCTGGTTGACGCTGCGTTCTGTGAAGTGATGGTCCAAAGTAAGGTCCAAACAAAGCGGCATTCGATTTGCCATTGACCCAAAGGCTGTTCTGATTGCACATCAATGCACGGCATGTTGGCGATAAAAGTGAAACGGATAGAGTGGTGCGCATGAGCAGTGGGCGAGGGCTTGCAGTTCGAACAGCCAGCCAACCTTACTGAGGGTTTTAAATCCCCAAAGACAATGCGTCCGCTCTCAGCAGACAACTGGATCATTGAAGTATCTAACTTCGAAGTTATGCCTTCAATCGCAATCGATAGGGGGAAGCGTTGGTCTTTTAACCAGAACGTCTACTTGCCATGACAATATATGAATAGTAGGCAGCGCGCACAGTCATCAATACGGTTCCCTGTTAAAAGACCGGCGACTCGACCAGGTCCCATGGTTGGCGTTTTCTGACTGTGAGATTTCTCTGATTCTCCTGATCCCCTACCTTCGGAGATATAGTACAATAATGATGATGATTATAATCGAGTAAAAGTAAAGTGCATAGACTGGGTGGAACTCTCAACCTGGCCGTACCACAGTCCCGCAAACCTCTATTGGCACTCACAACTATGCCGTGGCCCCTGGAGTCGCCAAACTCCACGCTGCTGCTCGCCAAAACAACTGCAAAAGCACGCTGACGAACCAAAGTTGGATAATCTGATAATCCGGACTAACATTTAAAGTACACTTACTGTTAGAATAAACAATGAGGCAATGGCCAGCCTACAAGGACGGTCAGTGCTTGAAGTGGTGCTTTGACCTTCAAACTGAAGCACGCTGCCAGACAGGTGTGTTAGGTAGATTAAGCTGGTATTACTGGTAGCTCAACATTGTGCGGATTAGAGGGTACACGTCTGCACAGGCCACATTCACTCCGTTCTTCGGTGCGAAGGAGAATCAGCTGAGTGCTTAGCCTCCTGCAGCTGCTTCGTCTGTCCAAAACTCAGGTACACTTAGTAGGGAGCGGAGGCGAGGGGGGGAGGGAGGGACAGTCAGGACATTCTGATCTCGCCCCTTTATCGTCTAGACTCCGTGCTCCGCTACTCCTTATTTGAGCTCATCTCCACAGAAGACGAAGATGCGACCACTGGAACACGAAGTACATTGGCCTGACGTTTCGGATTCTCACCCGGGCCCATCCTCAGAGACGCTACCTGCGACTGTCTCCGATGATGGGTTCGAGTGAGAATCGGAAACGTCAGGCCAACGTACTTTTTGTTCCAGTGATCACATCTTCGTCTTCTAAACTGTTTTCCGGAACTCGCCTGTTCGCTTCTGTCAGCAGGAATCGCACACAGAGGGAACGCGAACCAACCACAACGTGCTCCTTATGCGCAGTGGTCGTGTGTTACCGTATTTCCTTGCGTCAGTGTGTTCCTGCGTTCTTTTTTCACAGACAACGATGCGTGCCGATCCTCTGCAGGCGTTTCCTGTGATCCGCGGTCGATCAGGCGGTCGTCTAGATGGCGGTAAAGTTTGTTCAAGGGTCGCAAGTGGCATGCATCCGTGCGCACTGTTGCGATGCGGCCAGCGTTAATTGGTTGCTATATTAGTCCTATTGTTGGCGCTCTTCCGCAAAGAATGCAAACTCCCCTAATATTGGTCATGTGATGGGACAGACAAGGCGCGTGCATTGAGGTTGAAAATGGCTATGACGCAGTCGGCCAGTATGAAGCCGCGCAGAAGAAGAGGAGCGACTGCATCGACGGCAGCAGGCATCTGTCACTGACAGGTCCGGGCGTTTCATAGGCGCATGTCCGGACATCCAGACGAAAAAAAAATCAAGACGAAGTAGTAGTAGTAGTAGTAGTAGGCCCGTTACGCTCTCCTGGGTGACAATCGACAGCAGCGAATCTAGTGAGTTTGGCCAACTGTAATGTTCCAGCTGCGAAGACCAAATGCAGTCGATTCGAGGGACACCTCTACGCGCTCCCGCAATGAGAGGGGCGTTCAAACATTCGCGTCATCACTGACGGCTTGCCGAGTGCACAGTCATCTCCAAACCGGTCGCCATGGGCAACAGTTCATATTATTTTGACTTTGCCAAGTAGCCCTATGCGCGCAAGGATCGGCCCAAGGCGGCCAGGCTTTTAGTGTTGTCAATGGGAAAGGAGGGCGAATGCAAAGTTAGGAAGTCGTTTTTTCTTCATTTCTTCTTCTTGTACAGACACCGCAGCAGCTACCAATAAGCATACCATGCGGGAAGATAAGCAATATGGATAGTGAGCGCGGACGAGGGGTGGACGGAGGGCGATAAATGATGATGTGATGATGAAGAAGAAGTCAGTTGAGCCTGGCATGGCTACTATAGTCTGTCTCGCCTGAGATGATGATGATGATGATGATGATGATGATGATGATGATGATGATGATGATGATGATGATGATGATGATGATGATGATGATGATGATGATGATGATGATGATGATGATGATGACGACGACGAGGGGAGGCGCGAGGCGGGGGAGGCATAGTGAAGGAGAAGGATGAGGGCGGCGGAGGATGGGAAAGTTGAGGGGGATAAAGAGGAGCAGATGGTGTGGGGGATGCTGAGTATGAGAAGGGAGACGAAGAGGTAGCGGCAGAGGAGGGGGAGGGGCGGGGAAGGAGGTGGAAGAACGGTAACTGTCAGATTTGAGATAAGCATAGCACTGAGAGCGCCTCTTTTTGGCACTAAACAGAATCAAATAACACAAATGCGGGTAAAAACGCAAGAAAGAGATGGCAAAACGACACGTTTAACACGTATCTTCTACAGTCCTTCTCAGACGCAGCAAGGGACCCGTAGGATATGTACACACAGAAGACCGTGTGAACGGACGTATACATGCCAAAAAGCTCCCTCATGAAAAAAAACGGAGTGAGTGCATCGTGGAGCTGCGCATCGGTAAGCAGGAGGCAGATGGCTGAGGGGTTTTACCTGCTCGAATACCGTCGGTATGGGCACAAAAAACTGCGGCGGTGCGCTGGAGAAAGAAATGCAGTACAACGAGCGTCCGTGGTTTTGAAACACAGAGGCTTCCGCACGGCCCTCTTCTGAATCATTTGGGAGCAGAATTCGGCACCGAAACCGAAGCCTCTACAACTGCCCACCAGTAGAAAGTACTATTCGTATGAAACTGGCAAGTCAGGCGTGCATGTAGCCCACATTACTAGGCTTACAAAAGCTGTTCAGATCCGCTGGCTGAACGTTGACCATCTGTCGGAGCCACTCGTTGTCAGACTAAACTCCAACCACCGCAATGACAGCCACCTACTGCGACAACAACAACAACCCCACCTCGACTTGCCTCTATCGTCAACATGCACTTGGGGTCGGTAAAAACCCAGCCACCTCAGAGGACAGGTTAACACTTGTTGTTGGTGGTGGTGTCTGCGGCGGGAAACGTTTGCAGAGCCGAGCGTGGTTCCGGTACTGCGACGTGAGAGATCTTTTCCGAAGCGCGGCACCAACCGCTTAAAAGACCTCCACAGCGACAGGAACGGTGCGACAATACCTCAGTGATGCTTAGTTAAAAATGATAAGCCATTAACAGTGTTTCGAAAGTTCTGCAGGTGTCTTAGCTTCCGCTGGCTGCAAGTGATCAAGGGTTACGCTGATCGCCTACATACTTAAATTACAGACATTTGTGAGCTATCAAAACTCACGTTTCTGGCAGTAGCCACTGTGAACCAGGTTGACTAGGATACACCGTATGCACTGGAAGTTCGAAGCCTTAAGATGAGTTCTCAAGTGGAAGGACTTACTTAAAGCGGGTTGAGTGTCTTTCCAGCCATCTAGGAAAATCACATCAGCCAAAATGGCCATGTAATGAGGGGTTTCCCATTAATTTGCAACCGCACGTATTCGATAAAGTCGCACTTTCATGTGCGTTCTGTGGGCGAGTTTGTGGTCTTCGGAGTTTGCTGTTGAAAAGTCAGTATTCAATTCAGTGGTATTGCTGTGTAAAAAGGAAATACTACTTCCTGTTTCTTTCTAAGCCCAATATGTCCAAGAGCTAAATTCTCTGCGCTTACAAGCGTATAGACTCTCCAACAACTATAACAGGTTTACTTGTCAGCTTCAGACAGTGATACCCCAAACCTCGGGTGCCATGTGCCATCGAGCCTTTAGGTCAAACGCCCCAGACATTAGAGCTACCGCTGAAACGGAATCGCTCGTATTTCGTTCGGCTGTCGGGGCAGATGAGTCAACCCCATTCCCACATGTCACAGACAGTCTATGAAACAAAATCATACATCTCCTTGAGTTCCCTATAAGAATTCTCACTAAACATGCGGCAAGAATTTCTTGTATGGGTCGCTTCGACAGGACAGGGGAGTAGAAACGCCAGCTTTGGACTAAATTCCCCTGAAGTGATTGTTACAGCTAAGATTAGTGTCGGGGTTAGGGTTAGGACATGGGGGTCCTATTCTCGTACCATACCTTCCATTGTTTACAGTAGAAGTGTCTCCTTGAAATCATTTCATATTTGACAACGGTTCCGTGGTTCAATGGCCTGAGATTTCGAGTTCAAATCCCAGGTGTCCAAAACCTGGGGTAGCGTATGTCTGGACGGTGTATAGTTTGGACATGGAAATAGGCGTACTTCCCGAAATTCAGCGTAGGACCACCGATATCGCGGGCGGAAGATACCTTCCTATTCCCCTGTCCTGGCGGGTGGGTGGGGGGTGAGGTCATAGAGGGAACCCTCGCCAGGCATTGCAGTATGCATGTTGTGGTATGAAGTGACATGCAACCCTTCTGGGAGATAACAGGTCGACCGTCGTTGCCGGCGATGTTCGCCGTGTACTTCACAGGGAGATGAAGCTGGCACGGTTACTTGTGCGTGATCTGGTTTATAGTGAATATGGACTTGCGAAGCATATATCGCACCTTCTCCTTGCACCTGAGCCCGGTGTCAAGACAGAGTCAAGAAGACCGGAGGGTGGGACTGCGCGGCCGAGCCTGCACCTTGGCGCTCCCCTCCACATCCCCTGATCCACGCAACAAATGACCAGGGTTTTAACTAACAACAACAACACTACAAGGGGTCAGAACGACGAGGATGACTGGGCAGCCATGCACACGACCTGGGAGGTTGCTGAATTTACACAGACATTAAACTCGGTGGAAAATACGCGCATATGTTTCCAGTGTGGCCTACGTCGGTGACCAGAAAGATTCCCAGGTAAAAGTTGGCATTTTAAGGTGTTTGAAATAACTCCACCTGTATTCAGTATTGCAACCTACTGTAAGTATTCCCACCTGCGACAGGGCCGACCGAGTCTCAGCGCATAAGAGGGTAGGCAGGTGCGTGTTCATCCACCGCAAAAAGACAAGGCTGACGTTAGCTTTTATTGAGGAACCAGGAGGGGGGAGGGAGAGGGGAAGATATCGGAAATTTGTCCTTTTTGTGCAGACTGGAGAGGGGGGGGTGGGGTAGGCGAGAATCACCAATCAGAACAGCCGTACAGGGCTGTCTATACTGACTTACCTGGACCGCTAGGCTGACTGATCGCCTCAAGGGGGGAAGTTGGGGCTTCGGTGACGTTTCCGTTACGCGACAGGACTGGCGACGGTGGCAGAATGACAGAAGTGCCCTGGTGGTGACGCGAGGAGGCCTCTGAGATGGAAGAGGTGCGCGAGAATGAGGAGACGGTGGCGGTGGATGGGGTGGAGGGCTGACGCCGACTTTGTTGCTGCTGCTGCTGCTGCTCGAGCACGCGTTTCACTGAGAGGCTCACCAGGCGACCCTCCAGCTTGCCCAGATGAATAGATATTGAACCGACTGCGGACAGTGGGATGACGGAAGAGAAACAAAGGACCCTTATCAGGCGGCTTTACAAGACTGACAAGCATGCGCATGTTTCACCGTGTTCTAGAGACAGGCATTGACAAGATATGTAATGTCTGAAGTTGGCTTTGGTGAAAAAGACTCGAAACGGAGGGCACAGCAAGGTGTTCCGCAGATTACTGGGGTGGGGGGGGGGTGAATCAGCCAATTGTCCAACCACGCAACGGCGAACCCTACGTTTTCTGACGAGACCGAGTATACGTCGACGAAGTAAGGGGTGCAGAAACCCCCTACTAGTTGAGGTCGAATTCATACAGCCTACCTTTCACCATTTACCAGATGATGGCAATTGAAGTGAACAACACAAGCCCTTCATGCATGAAGAGAATCTCAGGCTGACTGGTGAGGGCACTGACAAGCCTGAAACTGCGAGGACGTCAGTCCCCGCGTCTTTGTGGTCCAACCTCTGACAACACTTTCTCGACCGCTGAGCGATCGGGCAGGTGGCCGTCTGATTGCGTTTTCTTCACCAGACGAAAAAAAACGTTAATTTGCTCTGGCAAGCCAATCAGAGCACCGTGCATTACCTTCATTATCAGCCGAGAGCTTCCTTGAAACGGTTGTCGTTAGGGAGTTGTGCTGTCCCGGATGGAATGGCAATAAAAATCAAGGTGCGCAGGCATAACTTGCACCGGCACTTACCTCCCAGACTGGTCTTTGCAAGGAGACAGGTCTCGGTGTCCGGCGTGACCGGTATCTGCGGCGAAGGTGCGGACTCAGCCGCCTCGTTGCCGTTGGAGGCGCATGAAGAGAGCGAGTACTGTGACAGTCGCTGTGTTGGAGAAGCGAAGAAGGGGAAGAAAATAGGATCAAACTCCTAGGAGTGGGATGGGGGGGAGGGAGCAAGGGGGCCACGAACCGTGGCAAAATGGAAGGACACCAAATAGCGAGGGCCCACTGCTTTACGGACTGTGTACAGCCCGAGGATGAGATGACCTACTCCTCCCCCCGCCTTCCCCAGTCCGATTTGCGTCAAATCCAGGCCAGCTGCACTCATTGGGTGGGTGAGCGACAGAAAAAGTGTTCAAATGGTCGCAGCTATGGTAGGGGGCGCTCACCGATCGTTTATACGGAACTCACTCGTTCCGTTGTGCCTTAAGGGCTCTCTCTCGAGCCCAAACAGCAGCTATCTTCACTGGGTGGTCTGACACGTCTTTGAAACGTCGCAGGGAGAGGTGTTCAACGACCTTCAGGTTCACCCGGCTTCTACATCCACGACTTTGCACCCCAAACCATAGCGGATCGATCGGACGGAGGCCTGGGACACAATCTCTGCCACAAGGGATCTCTGGACGCCTACCAAAGTTTGAAAATATTCTGCGTGCAGTATGCCTTTTGGTGACGACGCCATACTTGCTCTATTCGTTGGGCGACAACTTGGAACCTTCGGCAAGCCAACAGTCACTAGTCACAGGAGATGCCTTCTCCGTTTGAGGTACCAAATTCAGTAGAGCAGCAAAGCTTGAGATCAGCCAGACGGCGTCCAAAAGCAACTCTGACACCGTCCAAACTGCTTAGAGCCTTTCAAAGGACTTATTCAACTACACAGTCAAATAGACTGCGTGATGACCAGACTTAACTTCGTCGTGCTTCAAATCAAATAATCAAATGGTTAGGTGATACTGCTGTAGGCCTTGTTCATGGTCATTGGCTTCCAGGAGCACCGTCTTGCCTCATTAGCTCCCACGGCGAACTACATATGGTATGGTACTAGTATCGCAGCACTGATTCGTGACGATAGCAAAATCATTGACGGTATTCGTGCTTGTATTACTAAGCTCTGTGTTAAATACGCCATAAGTGACATTAGTTGTAATAGTAGTAGTAGTAGTAGTAGTAGTAGTAGTAGCAGTAGTAGTAGTAGTAGTAGTGGTAGCAGTAATTGTGGTAGTAGTAGTAGTAGTAGTAGTAGCAGTAGTAGTAGTGGTGGTAGTAGTAGTAGTAGTAGTAGTAGTAGTAGTAGTAGTAGTAGTAGAAGTAGTAGTAGTAGTAGTAGTAGTAATAGTAGTAATAATAATAGTAGCAGTAGTGGTAGTTGTAATCGTAGTAGTTGTGGTAGTAGTAATAGTAATCATAGTAGTAGCCGTAGCAGTAGTGGTAATGGTAGTAGTAATAGTAGCAGTAGTATTAATAATAGCAGTAGTAGTAATAGTAGCAGAAGTAGTAGTAGTTGTTGTTGTAGTAATAGTAGTCTGCCCGTGGTAGCAGTTGCAGTGGTCGGCGCGTAAGACAGGCTGGTGGGGAATAGGTAATTCTAAGTGTTGCGACACTGTATTCCCGCCCTCCATATAAATGGAAATGAACGCAACAGTTAACAAAGCAGACAGCCGTTGCTTGCTGGTCAGGCCACTACGCCCACACTCAACTCTGATAGTTTTAACCTTGTCTTCCTATTGGGAAAACAGTGAGTGATGCAGAAGCTGCGCATACCATCCGCCCCTAAATAAAGAGCGCAGAATGGTATTACTGACTGGGATTGGCCACTGAGCCGTCCTCAGCCAGCCATACCCAGCCCAGGATAATGTAACCCCCGAGGTCCGAACCCGCGAAGCCCAATGCCCGAACGAATTGAGCCACGTTCTCGTTGTCCTGTCGGTTGCGACCGACACCGATCGCGTTACGCAACACACTCGTCCAGTTATGCCTTGGGGTTCTCTCTCGAGCCCCACCAGCAGCCGCTCAGCGGCAGAGAGGTTAGCGCGTTAGACTTCTAACCAACAGGTCGCGAGTTCGAGCCTCGGGTGTTGCCTATCCCGGGGTTAGGTATGGGTGGCTGGCTGATGACGGCTAAAAAGCCAGAAATGCATACTCCAATCTCCCTTGTCTCTGGCAGCAATGCTATTCTGCCTATATTACGCGCCGCTGTGCAGCTGCTGGCGGGGGCTCCAAGGAACAACGGGGCGAGAAAAAGCACATTCGATTCATTGTTTTATCACCGGGCAGCATCGGCTACTTTTAAATACAAGGGATGGGCTGTTAACGTAAATCTGTAGTCGATCGGACATTCTCTTATCGGTAGCCTAATCCGAAGATATTGCGCGCACACCAGAATGTTAGCGTTTGAATGCACTTCTCTTCCATTGCCTGCAAAACTATGCTACTTGGGTAGTATGCATTTTTTTATATTGGTTTTCGTAAATTTAAATGTTTAACAGAAGACATGTATAAAAATATTCTCTTCTTCACTCATCTGGTAGAAAATCACTTCTTCCTCAGATTTTATACTCAAGGGAAGGGTATGTTTGGGTTTCAAAAGGTTTTTTTAATCCCTGCACAATTTTGAGCCCGATCTGCAGTTACATTTGCGTTTAGGGGTTCCACTCTACAAGCTGTATACTTTTCTCGCAAGGAGAAACATATATATTCCTCTATGCCATTATGAAGACACCATGCAGGGCTCATATAATTTTACAATGGATGTGGACTATGTTGTATACTTCGTATATGTTCAGATGTGATAGCATTTGAATAGATGTTGCACGGCCTTAAAAATATCATACCTAGAAACTTTTTTAAAACCGAGATACAACCTTTCTTTGAGTAAAAATTTGAATATGACATAATTTGCTACCAAGTCATTACAAGAATGAATATTCCCGTACATGTTTTCTAAAAAAATATGTATGAAATATAAATATATATATATATATATTATATATACAGGAATTTGCAAGCGCGTACTATCTAAGCAGTCGCGTTTAATCAGGTGCGGTTTTTGCAGGCGGCCGAAAAGAATTGCGTCTTGGCGTGCGTGATACATCTTGAGATTATGATGCATAATAGTTAATACTACAACCCCATTTAAGTAATCCTTGCTAACCAAAAACGCTTTGAGAGTTTGGTCTAACATTTCATGAGGTCGGTCACTGACTTTGGTAACGATGACGACTATGGAGGCGACAGCTGAGGAGGAGGAGGAGGAGGAGGAGGCCACGGCGAATAGTAACTTCAGGGGAAGGATAATAGACGCGAAGAGACGAGTTCCGGGAAGTAGTCGCGAAGGAGACACGATCGCCGGTTCGATAATCCTTTCAGTAGAAGCCTCATTTACAGTAAGTGTGCTAACTCACAAAGTATTGACCAAAATTCTGAAATGCGTTTACGACTCGAAAAGATTACTTATGTACTGTGCAGCATAATCCGAAGGTATTTTCTGTTACTTCGGGATGTCGGCTTTTGAATGAACTTTTTCCGGCCGCCTGAAAATCTACACTCTGTAAAAAAATGACCGCGTGAATTTTTCTCATTGATTTTGATGCCCTTATAAATTCTAATGTATCTCGTAGAAAACCGGCATAAAATTGTTCATTGTTTTATTCATTTGGTCGAAAATTACGTCGTTTTCAAATTTTATACCTGAAAAAAGAGTATAAATCGCTTGTAAAAAACTTTTCCAATTCATGAATAATTTTGAAACCGACATGCCGTTACACTTGCATTCAAGGTTCCTAAACTACAAACTTCGTATTTTCCGCGTACGGAAAATCATACATTGCTCTACGTTATTAAGAGAATACCGTATAGTGCGATTGTGAATATTGTAAACTATAATCAACATTAGTATATGCAGAGAAAACGGGCATTTAACGGTCTTAAAAAATCTCATAGAAAACATTTAAAGCCGAATCATACCCTTCGTGTAGGTAAAAAATTTGATGAAGACGTAAATTTTCTAGCAAATGACCAAAAGAATGATTATTTTATGCATGTTTTCCATGAATGTATTGGAGTTTATAGGGACATCGAAAACCAATGAGAAAATCCCATGCTACTTAAGTAGCCATTTTACCGGGTGCAAGCTTTGCGGGCAGGCGAAAGAAGCTCGTTCGGAAGCCGGCATCCTTAAGTAATTGATTGTGGGATTGCGCTACACGGTTATTAACATTACAGCCCTACACTTACAGTAGGTGGGTTAAATCATAAAATGTCAACCGAAATTCCGAAATGCGACTTCGTTTCGAAAAGATTAATAAAGTAGGGTTGTAAAATTAATCAGCCTGCAGTATAATTCTTTAATAATTCAGTTACCTCAGGATGCTGGATTTCGAACGAACTTCCTTCCGGTTGCACGCAGAAACTTCACTGTAAAACATAACTATTTAAGTAGCATGCGTTTTTCTCATTGATTTTCGATGCCCCTAAATGTGCAGTTATATTTCATGGAAAACATGCATAAAAAATATTCATTCTTTCGCTCATTCGGTAGAAAATAATGTCTTCTTTCAATTTTATACTCGAAGGACGGACATAATTCGGTTTCAAAAAAATATATAATTGTGAGACTTGTTAATACCGCGAAAGGGCCGTTCATAAAACGTCATGTCTCTGCATTTACTAATGTGGCTTGTAAAGCTAACAATATGGATCAAATCCAATGCTAAATTTTATGAACCCCATATAGTCTTCTCTTAATACCGTTGAGAAATGTGTGCTTTTCCGTACGCGGAAAATACATGGCTTGCAGTTTGGACATCCTGAATGCAAGTGTGACGGCAGAGCGGGTTAAAAATGATTCGGGAATTAGAAAAGTTTTTAAAAACAGAATTATACCCTAACTTCGAGTATGAAAATGGAAGAAGACGTAATTTTCCACCGAATGAGAGGAAGAATGAGTTTTTTATTCATGTTTTCCGTTACCTATAATTGGACTTTTAGGGGCATCGAAAATCAATGAGAAAAGTGCATGCCAATTAAGTAGTCATTTTTTATAGTGTAGTTTTTGTATGCAGCCGGGAGGAAGTTCGTTCGAAAGCTAGCATCCTGAGGTAACTGAATTACTGTAGGATTATGTTGTGGGCTGACTAGTTTTACAATCCTACTCAATTAATCTTTTCCAAACGAAAACACACTTTCAGAATTTCGGTTAACATGTGATAAGTTAGCACATCCACCGTAGGCCGTTACGGTTTCCGCCTACGACTTTATCGTAGTTACCAACGGGTCCTGCTTTTCGTCAGGCACTAGCCAAGGAGAACGCCAAGACGTTCTTACGCCTGCCTTGTTGACGAAACGATTCGATGGGGCTGCCAGTCAGGTCTACATGCGCAACTCGCCGGGATAGCAGTGAAGACGGTTTAGGTGGTAAATTGGTGCAGACACCTTGTGCGGAGCTGAGTCCGGTAAAATTTTAAAAACAAGGCTGGACGACCGCCGGAAAATTTACTGCAGGACGAATAACCCATTAGGCTGAG
>CACRXP010000042.1:757126-775629 GCA_902702965.1 Spirometra erinaceieuropaei | reverse complement strand
GGGGGGGGGGGGTGAGCGTCATGCCTTTCAGCGCGTGCGCGCACGCGTGGTCAGAGTGGAAACGGATGCCTGCCTCAGCTCTCCCCAAGGGGAGGGGAGGGAAGAGGGGGAGGGTGAGGATTAAGACAGTAGAACTTTTGCTAACAGTGGCACAAATGGATCCGCCCTAAGGTGGGTGGTAGCGCAGACGTCCCTTTTACCTGACTGCACGCAATCTCTTCACGCGTAATGCTGCTGGCTTAAAAGCTATTTCGGACTATAATGTCATACAGGACCACACACACACACACACTTCAAAATCTTACTACAATTTATGGATATACCGAGTGATAGGTTAGAACTCGGAGGATTCTCGAGATCTCCAAAGAACCGACAACGGTAATAACATTAGTGGTGGCAGTGACAGTAGTAGTAGTAGTAGTAGTAGTAGTAGTAGTAGTAGTAGTAGTAGTAGTAGTAGTAGTAGTAGTAGTAGTAGTAGTAATCCTGCCCTTAACGCTTCTAGCAACAGTAGCGACCTCGGCTGGACTACTACTGATAATTATTTGTGCTCGTATTAATAATAATTTTGGGATTAATGGTGCCGTTTGGAGTAACGGTATTATTAACTTGAGTGGTGGTACTAGCCGTAGTACTATTAGCAGCAGTTGTAGCAATATTGACAGTGGTGGCAGCATTAGTTTCAGTCGTGGTAACAGGTGGTGGTGGTGGTGGTGGTGGTGGTGGTGGTGGTGGTGGTGGTGGTGGTGGTGGTGGTGGTGGTGGTGGTAGAGTTCAAAGCCAGTGTACCAGCACCTACTGTTTCACTCCCCCTCCTCGCCCCCGATACCAACTTCTGTGGTATGCCTGCGGCAAGCAAGTTAGAGCATAATTATTGCTGCGCGATTCGTATTCGACCAAAACATGCTAACAGGAGGTTTGTGTGAAATGCAGAATCCTTGCGCATGGTATGACTAAGGTTTTAGTGATACGGCAATTGTAAAATGAGACCTGTATTCGGAGAATGAGCAGGCGAACGCGAATGTTAACACTCAGTGGGACGCCTGGCAGAGGAGCTCTGTCCTCTGGTGGGAAAGAAAAACCGTGTACTTTAGGTCCCCCTTTTAGAGGCGGCTACATTCAGGGCAAGTTAGGGACGAGGTCGGAAGTAGCCGGCCTCACGGAAATTAGGATGCATGCACGCAAGCATAATTGATATGACGGTCACAATCACCTCTCTCAGTCCTCACCATACTGGCAGAAGTACATCAGGGCGCAGTGGCTGACCAAGCATCAGGTCCCGTCTACGCGGACCACAACGCTACCGGGTCCCCCGGCCCACAGCCGAGCCAGGCTTGACGGACACACACACATACGCAACAGGAGTTGGAGAGATACGTCTGGTTTCCCGCGTCAGCAGTTTGGCCGTCACACACTCTTCCATCGGCCACCTCGTAAATACAGGCAACTTTATTGAACACATTGTGTCGACTAACCACCAGCCGGCGCATACTAAATAACAAATGCTGCTTACCTGTCCCTTCGACTTGAGCAGTTGTGCCTCCGTGAGGGTCAGCTAAATGAAAAAAAACGGTGTCAGGGAAGTGAGAGGGGAAGGAATGGGAGAAAAGCCCCAGTATCAAACAGACTTAAAGGTGTGACATCAGATATTTTTATAAAATACCGTCGAAAGAGGCAGTATACAAGGATAAGCGACAAGGCTTAGGCAAGGATAAGGTAAATTAAGTTGGAGAATCGTTGCGGGGCATCGAGCTAGTGTGTTTTTATGAAGCGAGACAGTGGTAGTTGAATGGTTCCCGAAATGGTTTAGGAGCCGTGTGAGAGCAGGTGGTGTTACCATTGGGGGTCAAACGAGGCACAAGCACTGGGACACCAAGTTCCTCCAACTGGCTGCCGGCAACATTCCCCCTACTGGTTGCTCACATCTGTGGATGTACTTGACTCGAGGCTACGAACCATAGAGAAAGCGGAACACACGACAGTCCGACCGACGATGTCCACCGTGTGCTCCACAGCAGGGCGATAGCAGCGGCGGTGACTTGCGCGTGAATGGCGCACTTGCGCAGCATCCACCTCACCCTATCCCCCACCTGGGCCCCGTGTCAAGACAGTCAAGGAAGCCAAAGGTTGGAGAGGGCGTAGGTGGCTGGCGCAGCCCGCATACAAAGTGGGAGGGCGTTTGGCTCAAAAGCTGACGGACATCTAACTGCCCCAGATTTAAATCCTAGATGCCCGCTTGCAATTGGCACATGGATGACCAATGGCGGTCGGTAACATTTCTTGATCCGACTAAATTGTCGTTAAGCTCTCGCGGTGTGTATATCACGCCAAATGCATAAAGTCCTTTGGCAGGCAAAAACTCACTCTAATTTCATCGGTAACTGTGTCCTTTGCGGCCGCCTGTGTCTTGCTCGCTGGCTTATAGCCGGACTCTTTGACTGTATCCCTTGAATTTTCTTGATCAACAAACGCATGCAGAACACAGTCAGTAAGTTGCCAGTCAGTGAGTTGATCGGCGGAAAGGTCGCCTGGGTCAGACGGCACAAAAGCGTCCTCGTCAGAGTTTACGGGTGGAGTAGTCGGTTGAGAGGCCGGGGCCGGGATTATCACATCAACATACAGACAGGCAGATAGCTGGCCAGTCTGGGAGCAGGCAATAGAGTCAGCATTCTCCCTGATAAATCGCAGAGCGGCATCGGACAGGCTGTTCTCAAGGGCCGAACGTTCCGTGTTTATTCCCTTGACTGCATTCTTTGGGTCAAACAACACGAGAGGGCAGATTTCTGTCAAAGCGAATGCACAAAAGAACGTGACAGTTTAGACAGCCCGGACAGCCGCAGGCATGAACAAACGAGTCAAAAACCAACTCACCGCCGATATTGTCCAAAGTTATGGATGCCAGAAGCCGCCTTGCAAAAATGCACCAGGCTCCAGAAAACTCTAATTTCTTTGCGAGCTGACAAGCCGATGGAAGGAGGGCGACGTCAATTTCGAAGCTGAAAGATGCGAGAGACTACGCTAAGTGCTAGACCATGCCTAGCGAGAACGACGTGGATAGATGCGCCAAAAAGGCGGGAGATTAAAACTCGCCAAGCAACAGACGACGATGACAGGCTGAAAACACACCAGTGTACACTTTGCAAAATCGTGAAGTGTATAGCTTGATAAATAGAAAAACGTGGAAATGCAATCAATGAGCTGAACGCTACCTCATATAAGAAACGGGACACTATTATATCAAGGTATTAGCACAGGGATTTCCTAATTCCTCAATCATTAACTCAACCTGGCATTCTGAGCTGTTCGCCTTGCTCTTAGAGCGCAAGCTCTTGCGCGAAGTGTGGCACTTTAAACTCTTGGTACCTCATGAAGTGTAACGATAGTAGTGAAGTCTAAAATGTGTGTGCTCGGCATGGAGTGAACAACGCGGACCTCCCTTCTGAATTGCGCAAATAGGTCGAGTTGTTTACAGCACCCGCCAACAAACGGATAGACCTTCCCGTGAATTTGCGTCAAAAACTGATGGGATAGAATCCCAGGGGAGTGGCTTCCATCGACCAAGTCAGTCTGTGTGACGGTGTTTCGTTTGGTCATGGAGTTCGAGTATAGAAGCCCTGCGGACAGTCCCATGACAATGAGCAGTAGTCAAAAAAGTGCTGCCATAAAGACAAGAGAGACTGGAATAAGCGTTTGTGGTGTATTTGCGTCGGCGGCTATCCATGTGGGAAAAATGATTCGGACATTTAAATAGGCACGTCCTTCGTCTTCCTCCTCACTAGCTCGCCGCTGCTCTACTCGATGCAGCACAGTTGCTTACCTGGAGGCGTAGAGAAGGTCAGCTTAAAACCCGGCACGACACGGTTCGTCAGGACGTGGTATTGAGCTTTAGATTTTTTATTCCGGTCTCCGTTGCTGGAGAGGAGAAGGGGTCGAGCTCTCTAGATCCGCATGTGCAGATAAGAACAGCCTGCGACATCTAGATCAGGCTTGATCACGGCCATACCAAGTACACGGAAAGAATGCTCTAGAGTCCCAAACGAGGCCTGGTCAATGACCATCAAGGAAAAAGTGGCTTCGCCTACGGCTGCAGCACAGACGCTTCCAAGGTACATAAAGATCCTCTCGTTGCGGTTGCACGTTTATAGCAAAAGATACGGCGCATGAATGTCTGGTAAACGGCGACTGCAGTAGAATACTCAGCGGCACCGCAGGCGAAGCTGACGGCTTATCGGCTTCATGCACTCACTGGAGCCTGGGCAGCTGCGCAAAGGCATCAACCGTAAACGAAACATACACACCGTTTGGATGTCATGGCTAGCTCCGACAGATTTACATCAACTTTTGTTATCTTGTGGGCCCCTTCTCATTTCGTGGAAACCAGTATTTAATGGGACCAAGGAATGTGCGCTGCTGAAGCCGCCTTAGACTCAGGATTTAATAGCGAAAGGTCCCTACATTTTTTCGAAAAGCATATAATTGATGTGGGGAAGGGTGTTTTAATTTAACGCTCAGTCCCAGCTCAACACCGACTTTACTCGGCCTCCATGATACCAATTCTCAGGATAGATGATGAACGTTTTATGTTTAACTCATAAAAAAATATTGTTTTCCGAACGTCCGAGGCACCGCTATGATTCCGATGACACGGTGTTTTACGTTTAGGCCTGACGCTTCGGGAGGCATTCGATTTGAATACTGTCAGTCCTTGACAAATAACTGATTAAAGTCCACATTATCTTTCAATAACCTATGACAACAATAAGAACTTAACTTTAAAAACCGGAAGCTATAACAGGTACCCACTGATAAGTCGGATTCCTCAAAGCTATGCTAAATGTTGAACACATGTCTTTACTCTTGGTTAGCACTTGCGAAGTATCACGAAAGTTTTCCACAAAAAGATACAAGAAAATTTAAGATATCAAATATACTTTTTAAAACACTAAACTTTTACGAAACTACTTGATCTGCGTGTGCTGTGAAGGCGGATTCACAATATACGCTGTCTCAACGACCTACTTATATGGTCAGAAAATATCGAAATTTATCTGGAAGAGTCGATATGTTTTGCAGATAACTTCAGTACCAATTTAGATATCAGAAATTATACATGCGCAGAGAAATAGTTTAAAACGTATGAGCAAAAAGGCAGACGCGCGCGAAACGACCATAAGCAGATGGCCTTCCGAGAATCGTTCATGAAACGAAACTGGCTCCATAGGCATCAAAAATCATCCAAAATAAATACATTGTCTACCAGTAGGTTTTGAACAAACTAAATTAAATGCGATTCGAGGATACAAGGGTGGAAGTAGTACAATAGTGATTTTTTACACTGAAGTTTCAACTGAAGAATGTCATTTTTTGAAGGCATGCTCAAACAAGCTAGACAGTTTTTCTTCGCAAAATGCAGTACAAACGGCACATGCATTACGAAATATGACCTCAAAATAAGAGTGTAGAAGTTTCACTCCCGACTGGAAATGTTCATCTGGGTTACGGACTTAAAGTCCTTACAAGGCTTAACAACAGAATGGTTCTTCCGCGAGCGGCCTTCGTTGTGCGCTCGGAAAATACTACTTCGGCAGATCGCGTAAAAAGCATGCAAAAAGCTGTCATTCATTTGAAATAGTTTCCAAAATACCAATGTATCAAATTTTAAGGTTATCTGAGCGACCTGTTTTCGACCACGACTTGACTACAGTTGTCCGCCCGTTGCTTCGAAAAGTTTCGTGTTCAACAACTCCGTTTGTAGACTAACTCCATCTACCCAAGAGACTGATTTCAATGGCACCGGTCGCAAATAACTCAGTTATTCTGAGAACAGACTATATTATAGGGGGAGATATCCATTATCTTAATTTCTTTAGTATCTCAACACCACCTATGCGGACATCCTTATAACTTGCAAAACAGCAACTCCATCATGAATTTGCGAAATAGCCACCCGTAGATTACGGTTAAATCTCTGCATTGTCACGCCCTGAGAAGCGATTTGAATCCGCGTGGTGTTCCACTTACGAAACCATAACACAAGTCCGTGACTACCTGTAGTGGTATTATGAACCGCAACCTTAAATAAAAAGTGTTGGAAGAAGGAAACAAAGTTCTTTTCCTTCCTGTCAAGTGTTTTTCCTTTTAATATGGTCGTTATGGATTCTTGTATAATGCAAAGAAAGACCCACATGCCCACCTAGTCGTCGGTTTTGCACTTCGTTAACTCTCTTCCAAGTTCTTGTGCTGTTATTTTTGCCGCAACGTTCGACGTTGTCAACGTCTCATTTTCCCTCCTAAAGTGTCTATGTGGGATAAGGATTCTAGTGGATTAGTGCTAAAAAATAACAATATTCTGGAAACTAGGCGCTAAAAACTTCGTCCTGAGCTAAATATTTTTATATGAAGACAAAAACGGAAGCAAACGCTTTTTAGGTGTAAAATTTGATCTTTACAAGACGAGAAGGAAAAAGTCGACTGTTTTTTTCTTATTCGGCACACACGTTTCGATGACATTGGCAGACAACATGCGTTTCAATAAAAGGGGGGATATGAATAGATACGATAACCTCTGAAAGACAGCCATATACTCGGGCGGCATAGTTACACAAAAGGACAAAGAAGACCCGCAGCCGTTGATTTTCGGTGGACAAGGAAGACAGATTATAAAAATGTCAGTGCTAAAGTTTAAATGCAAGAGGAAAGGGTAAATATGTCAGCGTCGGAAACCTTAATATTTAACGAGGAGAAAACCATATCCTGACGGTGAGGCATAAGAAATGCTAAACACAGCTATGAGATTTTCGGTCGAAATTAGCGTCCAGGCCAACACCAGAATTTACCAATAGAATTAACAAGGCGTCACTATTTTGTAATTTTTGCCGAAAACGAGCTGCAGAAAAATTAAAAACCGACTACACAACTTAAGGCGTGGGACGGGGTGATTACTGGACACAACGCTCCATGATTGATTTTTGCAAATAAAACATGGGGCGCCTGTCTGAAAGACAGAAGGCTCCCGCCAGTCATTTCGGTCCACTCCTTGACTTAATAAGAGTGTTCAACTATTTTAATCAGATGCCGCATGCTTTTCATAGTGTAAGAGGATAAGACGAAAAAATCAGATATTTCATCCACAGCAAAACGACTTACTCAGGGTTGTGAAGAAATTGATGAATAGCGCCAAATGCTTCTGGTGATTCCTCCAAGCTTACGACAATCTCATCGGGCGAAATGCTGTCTTTAATTTTTATCCCCAGTGAAGATCCCAAATTCTTGTCTGGAGAATGACTTTCAAAAATTGCTTTCAACAGCTTGCTCGCAGAACTGAACAAGGACTGGTCACAACTGCAGGACGAGTTTCGCAGTTTAAATATAACATTGTGCTTAACGGCCGGCTGTGGGTGCGACAAGGATTGGCAGACCCACATTGATCAAAGGAAATAAAACGTAAAACCAGACGCGGAGCGTTGATGCACGCTGTCGAACTTTGAAATGAGCGGTAACTCTAAGGCTTTCACAGTGAATTATTTTGAATCATTTTAAGTATTCTTTTCATGTCGAGCGATGTGTAACACGAATAAAACCACAGAAGTTCAACGGAAATTATGTACCTTTGAATGTTCCCCTGATTTTCGGCCAAAGTTTTTCGCGGGGTATAACTCAAGTTAGGGACTGAGATGATCTCCAGAAGGCCATATACCTTCGTTTGGGACAAAAAGCTAATGGAGAGGCAAGACACGACTGAAATTAATGTACCAAGAGTATTAATGCGTAAACTGCGGGGAACAGTCTTGAGGCCAGGAACAAAAGATTTATAAGGGAAAAACTGACAATGCTGTCAGGACTTTGAACGTTTGTGAAATCAGTACATAAATGCGAAAAAGTGCCACGTTGAGTTCACATGGTATTTTTTCTATGAACGAAAGAGGATATCCGCATCCCAGGGTCTTGCTGAAAAGAAGACAAAAGCGCGATTACTGCGACGTCAGCCTTATAAGCCCGAGCTCTCGAACTGGCACAGGAGTTGACCATCAGGGACTGTTGGAGTGTAATTACGTGTGAACAGTCATGTAGTCCTGCCATATGGATGGGGTTGGGGGCGTTGCGCCCGTGTGTAGATCTGGTCCGCACCGCCTGACTCAGGATGGTCTCAAGGTGCAGTGACAGTGTTTCTCCTAAGCGGCAATCTGAGCCGCTCCAGGTAGCTGACTGGATGACGCGCGTGATAACACTATAGTAAGTCTATATGTCTGCTGATAGAGTTGGTTTCCGACACCCACGCCTTTAACAGCTCTCGCCCAGGTCTTGTTACCGGCCCGCACCAGTATCTGCACGCTGGCAAGGTTGAACTTATGGCCTTCCTCCAGCATGTAAATGCCGGCATGAGGGAGCGGGTCGTGTTTCCGAGAGTCCCATTTGTGTTCGAGTATATGCGAGCTGAGGCGTCGTCCTGTTTGGCCACTATAATGGCAAGGAAAGTTATGGCTCAGGATTTTCTTCCCTTTTTTCTATGTCCGAAGTGAAATCGAAACGCTGTTATGCATAAAATTGTGAGAGCACTGAGAAGGCGATGGCAACACATTCAAAATCAGTCTCAAGTTTTGAGTTCATCAACAGACTAAACAATCAGTACTGCGATGCTTACCTATTGCTTCATAGGGAAGAGTTTTTTCGGAAAGATTTGTCTGGTCTCATCTAATTACGCAAAAACTAATGTGATAACGCGTGCCGACCTGCATTATTGTCTTAAATTTTTTCCAACCTAAAACCCTCTACACAATGTTGTAAGATAGTTAAGGCCGCAACCTCAATGCTGTACGCCATCAGGCGGGCATTCGCAGTTTTCTATGAAGAGTGCTTCTCCAAAGTGTTCGGCACGTTTGTAAGGCAGCATCTGGACTATGGAATTCAGGCCTGGAGACTGTGAACGCGGCAGGATTTCAATCTGCTCCAGAGGGTGCAGAGGCGAGCAACAAATTTAGTAAGAGGTCAAGGCGCGCAGCTCAATTTAAAGATAAGTGAAGCTTTGCATTTATCTGGATATTTGAAGCATTTTTCCCGGGTTTGAATTGAAAACAAGCATGTACAGCAGAATTTATTGGGGCCAATAAATTTCGTGATGGATTTTCAACTGCAGCCCGTCTCTGCATAATATAGGTAACGAATGAAAGCGCACAGCAGTATGAATTTGTACAGAATGACAGTGTATAAGAGAAAGGTCAAGGTTCAAGGCAATGAATAATCAGATAAGACGTCCACATAGGCATCATATAGGAAAGAGGGAGACGAAATGCTAACAACAAATCACAGTCAGGGGAAACTAGTGTGAGATTACCAGGGTAATTGCAGATTGATCACGTGATCGAACTGCCTGCACAGGTCTGGTTTCTCCCTCCGTATGTATGCTGCTTCGAAATAACGCAAGGTTCGAGTTGTATGCGCTCGGACAAGTACTCGAAAAGATGCTTTAGGGTCGACAACATGGCCGCTATCTAACAGGTGTTTCGTTATAGACGAACGCGGGGTTTTGTTTTCCTGTTTGAAAAGCCAATTAGGCAAATGCTCAGCGGCCCTGGTTGCCAATCGCCTTTGCGTAAGCCCAATGTACTCGCATCCGCAAGTCCATGTGAATTCATACACACAATTTGGTGTGGCGTGCATTGGCAAGGCATCCTTTGCCCGGTTAATTGGAAGGCTTTTTGTGGAACTGATGAAGATAAGCTCTGCTGAGTTGTACGTTCTTTCTAAAGTGCAACGCAAGCGTCGCTTGATTGTGTTTGAGACGTCGTCACGAAATTTATTGGCTCCAATAAATTCTGCTGTATATGCTTGTTATCCGGATATTCTTAAGCAATGCCTGTTTTTTACTTGAGTCCCTTTTAAAAGTCGCCTTTCAATGCAAGGTATAATTTATCCCAGTTTTGTTTGACAGTCTGGCAAAATAGTCGATTTTTGTAAAAAACCTTTGTAGTGACTCCTTTTCCTCCTATCTCTTTCTATTTTTCGTAGTTAAATAACAGTAGCACTTGTTATTTAGTGCGATTTTCCGTACGTTGGCAACGTGTTGACCCTTCTTCTGTAACGAAAAACGTTTTTGTCTATAATGCCCCGCAGAGCACGTGCTAAAAGGCGAAAGCTTGCGGCCTCCCCACCGTCTCTGGGTGCTTAAATCGTGACTGAAGACATAGCAGGTGCCAGAGCATGTTCTTCGCCGTCTGCAGATCTGATTAACTCGCAAATCTCTTTAGTACATGTAGAACCTCTCTACCCTTCAGTCGTCCAAAAATACGCCTCTGCTAGTCGCAGCAGGCCATCAGCCGGCGAAATAGTCGACCAGTTGATTTATGGCGACATAAACAGCACTTCTGAAAAAGTAATTACACAAGCTTTTAAACTTATTATTGTAATAAGTTCGGAAACTGAGGAAAGAATTAAACGCAAGCATAATTTCGTACTGCGAAACATTCCGAGCCACTTATCTGCTATGGAGGGAGCGCATTTGTTCCTACAAAGTTGTGGCTTGAGTTTTAGTGTCGCACAAGCTAAGCGACTTCGCTCGCTTAGTCGTAATGCGCCGATACTAGTTACCCTTTTCTCCATGATAGAAGTCGATTTTATCTTGTCGAGTGGGGAGATAACTAGAGACTTCTGCCGTAAATTGCGCTGCTCCGTTTCGCCAGACCTCACACCCCTGCAGCGAAGACTGAATAAACTAAAATCGGCAAAAATCAACACCAAGATAATGACACCTATTGTCAGTCTGAATAAGTCCTCTACAACACCATCTGCGGCATCTGCACATCACGGCATAGTCAATTCCGTAGGGAATTCGACTACTTTTAATGCTGAGCTCTTTAAACACACCATCACGCCTGGAATAAACACGCCTCTATCGACTCCCCCCAGCAACCCCTAGTAAGCCTAAGCATGTGTCTAAGTCAAAGGCAAATCCAATTGCTGTCTTAGCCACTCGGACACCCAATAAATCCAGCACCATTATAAAATCTTTTCCTCCACAATCGGCGAACAGTGCCTCAAATACCCCGACTCAAAACGTAGCGTGTTCGCAACTGCCCCCCCTCCCCAGTCCTCATATCGAGGCATTTAGGCCGAATATGCCGATTTGTCCACCGTTTAATAAAACTCTTGCTCCAATGGAAACAATGCGTCCCCCACCCCCTAACTTGTTTCCTCCACGGCCGTTTTACCAATTTATTCCTCATGATAATGTCCACACTGAATCAGTTAACTCATCCGATCCTCAGTTTCGTCCCGGCGGGAATACGCTGCAGTATCTGCCCCGCGGATTTCCAGCTGAAAATAAGTTAGCTAACAATAGTTACCAGTTTACCTGCTCGTCATTCCCTCCCCCAAGTCCTACCCCATTTTATCCACGTCAGAATTTTTTGATGCCACGAAATTTTTTGCAGAACCGGATGGTTGCATCCGGACCGTTTGCTCCGTGGGCAGACCCAGAACTGGACGATGTAGCCCACCTCCCTCAAAAACTAACAGCCTTTCCGTTCAAACTTTTTGTTTTAAATGCCAGATACTTGCTTAATAAGATGTCTTTGCTTCAGACTCTGGTGTTCGTCCATTGTCCAGATATTGTTTTAGTAACTGAGACGTGGGCATCAGCCTCAGTAGCTGACTCCGAACTCTCTCTTCTAGGCTCTGATTGCATTCGAAATGATCGTCAAGATAGCCGTTGCGGGGGCAGCTGCGTCTACGTTAAGCAAACACTTACATTTTTGCCGTTTGACCTCCCACATTTTTCCGCAGTAGAAGGCAGCTGCTAGCTCCAGGTTGCACTAAAAAATAAGTTGTCCTTCCTCGTTGGCTGCGTCTATCGCCCTCCCAACGCCAACGACAATTTTGATCGTTTACTCTCACAGGCAGTTCATGCTGCGGCCGACTCAAGCTTTAAGTATCAATTGGTTGCGGGTGACTTTAATCTCCCTGAAGTACGCTGGTCTCCGCCCTAAGGCCCAAGAAGGTTCGAAGACTTTCTTGAGGCTGTGGATGTTGGGATGTGGAATCAGGTTGTCGATTTTCCCACCCGAGGTTCAAGCATACTTGACCTACTTTTCTGTAGAGGCTGCATGCCATCCTCGGTGTCATCCCTAGGCCCACTCGGGGCTCAGACCATGACATAGTTGTTTCAACGTTGGAATTCGAGGCTGACAAAACGTCGTCCCCAAAGTATAGCTTTTTCCGCAATTTCCGATCAACTCGCTCAACCGAATTATTAACACACCTTAATTCCTACGACTGGACTGATTTCTTCCTTAGTTCGGATGTAAATGTTTGCACTGCAAATCTGTACGAAATTTTGGATCCGCTTATTTCTCGTTTTGTCCCCCGTAAGAAAATTATTAATGTTGGGGATGAGGTTTTCCTACCCTTAGCCTTTCGTCGCAGATTGCGCAGGCTTTATCGTCGTTTCCATCTTCGGAACGATGTTTCTGTCCTGCCCTTGATTTGTGATATTTTTGATCGAGGTAAGATATTGTCTGAAGAAAAACAGCTAGCCGAAGAGGTCCACTTTACCGAAAACCATTCGTTAAATGTCTCGAAACTTTTCTCTAGAAAAATACGAACTCACCGAAAGACGCAGCATCCTATCCTCCGAGACGCTCTCGGAAATCCCATAGTTGATGCCCAGTTAACCGCGGATAGCTTCAATGATTTTCTGTCCAAAACGTTCATTGAAGACTCGACCACTCCGCTTCCGACCATCCAGCCATTGACCGGGGCAGTTCTAGAAACTATAAGTTTCACTCTGTGGCATGTGACTGTTGCGATTCGGCGTTTTCGTCAATCATATAGTCCAGGCCCTGATGGTGTCCCAGTAAGCATTTTAAAAGCCGATGCAAACACGATTTTCCCATCCCTCTTATGCAAGATATTTAATCTCGCTCTTGAAACTGAAACCTATCCTACCTTGTGGAAGGAATCACACATTTTGCCCATTCCTAAGCACGGCAAATCTACATCATTTGATGACTTTCGGCCAATAAACACCCTCCCCGCAGTTTCGAAGATCTTAGAGACATTGATCAAAGATAAGATGATGTGTCACTTAACAGTGAATAACTTGCTGAGTGCTGCTCAGCATGGATTACTCAAAGCTCGATCTTGTGACACCTGTCAACTCTCTTTCTTTGACTATGTTCTCCAATCTAGGGACCATGGTTTTGCACTTTACACAGTGAATTTCGATTTCACTAAGGCCTTTGATCGTGTTGACCATGCTCTTATTCCCTTGAAACTGTCCTCTTTCGGAATAGGTGGCAAACTTTTGAATTTTATATCCTCTTACCTGGGCACTCATACACAACGAGTTAAGATTACCAATACCATCTCCAACCCCACAGGTGTGAGGAGTGGAGTCATTCAGGGTAGTGTACTCGGCCCGCTTTTATTTTGCCTTTTCGTTAATGATGTACCCGATTTATTTCAGAATGGTAAGCCTTTCATATATGCCGATGATCTTAAATTTGCTTATTGATATAAGCCGGCAGATCGTGACATCGTGCTTGAGCTCCTAAAGAGCGATCTGCAGGCTTTCGCCCAGTGGTGCCGCACATGGCGTTTTTCTCTTTCTTGACATAAGTGCTCAGGCATGGTGGTTGGCGACGACCGCCAACCTCAACTAAGTATTGAAGGTCATGCCATAAATGTGCCCGGGGTTATTAAGGATCTGGGCATATCATACTCCAAGAGTCTCAATCTCTCGGAGCACTGTGCCTTGATAGTCTCCAAAGTACGCAGAACGACCGGGTTTATCCTCCGAAACGTTAAAACTAGGGACATCACAATGCGCCTTTTCAACATGTACATTAGATCTGGTCTGGCATACGGATCGTTTTTATTTAGCCTCATGCGTGCTACTGAGCGGAAGAAAATAGAATCCGTTCAGCACTTTTTTACCAAGAGAATTTTAACCCCGGAACACCGACATTTGTCTTACCAAGAACGTTGCCGGCTTACAGGCCTCGATCCTTTATGGTTCCGTAGATTACAAAAGGGACTATTTTTGCTATTTAAACTCTTATATAATCACACATTTAGCCCACTCACCTCTTTAAGACATCATATCCACCCCCGACGTAACAGTCACCGTGAGGTCTTCTTACTTCTACCTCTGGCACGTACTGTTAAGTATCGTTGGTTCTATTCTGTAAATGCAATTGCTATTTGGAATAAACTACCAATGAGTGTGAAAACTCTGCAAAATTATCCTTTATTTAAGAGAACTATTACTCGATTTGTCCATTCAGAAAAGCTCCCAAAAATTTTGGGTGCTGAATCCACTGATCGACTCTACCGTGGCCATGGCGTTTGTGGTCTCTGAACACTATGGCCGGTCTCACCAGCTGTTCCTCAACGCCTCTACTTTGGCTATCCCCAACTTCATGAAAGGAATTGACGTCCGATAATCTCCGATACCGTGCAACCCCCTCCCCCCTTCTTGACGGTCGAAAATCTACCACAAGCAGTTTTTTTCTCCTGAACCTTCCAAACCATAATCCCTTGACAATGCCTGTAAAATGGCATTTAATAAATTAAATTAAATTAAACACTGCCATACGAGACCCGCCTAAGTAACTTTAATCCCTATCCTCTGAGTTATAGGCAAACGTTCCGTATAGTGCATGACCTGGACTGCGCCCTCCGGTGCGACGTCTTTTCCAAACTCGCCATTACAACTAACCTCCGGGGACATCCATTCAAGCTACGTGTGCCCCAAGCTACATTGAGTTTGAGGAAGTATTTTTCTTCCAAGTGTGTCGTGTACCCTTGGACTAACTTGCCCGAGTTGATTGTCGTGTCTCAATCAGTGGAGACATTTATACGTCGGCTTGACGGACACATGCTGCGGCAACAAGCGGGCTATGTGACCTTGTAAACATAACACCAGTAACATGTGTGAATCAATGTCTGCATTCACTTAAAGTTGCAATTTCTTCACATTTTGCATTCTCGATTTTTATGTACAAATAGGGAATTCAAAGGTGTACGCCTATTTCCCTCGAATACACTAACTGACCGACTGACTGAATGGCTTCGAATTGATTGCAAAATCGCGTCACAGTCTGAGCATCACCGATTAACCTAAATCAAAATGCTTACTGGGCCCGTTTTTCTCCAGATATGGATCATTCTAGGCAGCGGAATAGACAACAACAACATAGGGGAAAATTGGTGGCTGTGTAGGACAGCAACGACAGCCAAGAGAAGCACCTGTAGATGAAACTTTCGTATGAATTAAATGAACAGAAGAACAGGACGAGGATGGTGGGGTCGATGTCATCTTCAAACAGTTCAAGAAAGCGTTGCATGACGTCCCACGCAAACATCTAATCTACAACTTGTTTGAAATTGAAAGAATAGGTATACTGTTGACTTGGATCGCAGATTTCCCTACAGGGAGATTACAAACCGTGTGTGTTGATGCTTCAAAGTCAACTCCTGCCCCTGTTCTAAGTAGCGTTGCGTAGGGGTCAGTCTTAGGGTCGTTTATTTTCCCAGTTTACATTAACGACTGCGTCGATCACCTGGGATGCAACGCCGTTATGTTTGCTGACCATGTTAAACTGTAGAGAGCTATCAGATTTGACGCAGACGGGTTTGCGCTTCAAGAGCGTCTCAACCAGCCGGGCAGTTGGTCAGGTCGTTGGTTCCCCAGTTATAATGAGAACAAATGTGCGGTCCTGAGACTCTGCGCCAGAAGGACCAGCGAGGAGGATGATTCCTTTCAATATCTCCTTAATGGGCAGCCCCTTTTGAATCTTGAGGTACAGAGAGACCTTGACGTCCTAATTACTTCCTCCCTCAAACCATTTCTATAGTGTCAAAGCTCTAACAAACGCGCGATACAGGTATTATTTGCACTGAGGCGAGGATTTGTGCAAATCGATAATGAGCTGTTCGGAAAAACGTACGAGGCATTGGTTCGGTCTTACTTAGAGTATGCTGTCTATGCCTGGCAGCCGTGGTTCAAGAAATATTATAAACAACAAGAAAGACTACAAGCGACGGCTTCCAATACGATCAAGAATCTTGATTAGCTGTCTTATGAAATTAGGCGGACTGAACTAAACCTGTTTCCTCCCAATTACAGGCAACTTCGCGGCGACCTCATCCACACCCGCTACGTTGTCAGAGGCCATAAGTGTGCTCTTGACTTTGACGACTTCTTCGAATATGCCGGGACCGAACGTTTTTGCGGTCATCCCTTTAAATTGCAGAGGGAGTTGATCCATACGAATGTTGGACGAACGCCTTCTCACAGACAATCATAGGAGCATGGGACTGACTTTCTGATGCGGTGGTTCTTTCTAAAACTGTTGAATCCTTTAAGCGCATAATAGACACTCATTTTCCGAGAAACTATTATACCCTTGCCACAGGTTATAAGCGTTGACAGGATGGTGCCGAGCTGACAATGCTAATACTTTTTAGATCCATGAAATAGATGGTACTTCGTATGACCGCCCCACCCAAGATAACGCGCATATTCTGTTCGAATATGGAGTTCGGGTGGATGGGGAGAAAAAAGTAGTGCCGCGCCATAACTCGGAGATCCCATTAAACGATCCAAGTAGCATGTTCAATATTTTTTTCTCTCTTCACTACAGAAAGCCGCACAGTGAAAACGTCGTCATATTTGCTTGTGTCAGACCCGACTGAGAGTAGTAACTCACCCCCCGCTGGACTTTATGTGACTATGGCAAGATTTGGACTTCCCGTAGCATTTGTTGGCAGCTCTCATGTCCCAATAAAAACAACAGTTTTTCCAACTGCTTCTGTCGGAACCCGGAGATAGGTCTTTTTCTTTGTTCAGCCGACAAATCACGTCAGACATGTTCTGCTGGCATGGTGGGGAAGGAAATTTACCTTTATAGTTTATTTGATTAAAGGCAATAAGCGTGAGCCTTTCAGTACCCTATTTGAAACGCAAACATGAGTGCAATTGTTGGGAGTGCCTACACTCCCAAAAACAAGAGCCAGCCAATCACGGGAGGCCACGTGCGTTTTCTCTACTGCGCTGTCATCTTAATCGTGTCGCCTCTCCATTGGCTTTTCCTCGGGCCTGATCGATCAGCATATTCGAATTATCGACCGGCTCGTCTCGAATGTTCTTCCCGAAGGGCATTGGGCCGAACGCCGGCGAAGCAACGTAAGGCGTTATAAATACGCGTTACTTCCAGTTCATTTTGACTTGCATTTTCCTAATACATAGTTTCGTGGCCGGTCGCGTTCTCCTTCTCTGCCGCGTTGGTATTGGGGAAAAGGGTCGAGTGCGCATACGC
Source organism: Spirometra erinaceieuropaei (assembly GCA_902702965.1). Lineage (NCBI taxonomy): Eukaryota > Metazoa > Platyhelminthes > Cestoda > Diphyllobothriidea > Diphyllobothriidae > Spirometra > Spirometra erinaceieuropaei. The sequence goes on along the minus strand of CACRXP010000042.1, from coordinate 758,314 downwards.
TCCACAGGATTTCACGTACCAGGCGGGTCATAACAATTTGGCGACGCAGTTTTCTAACTACAATGGCTGACGAGTACGCAGACTTGAAGCAGATGTTGCAGCAGCAGCTGAAGCTGATGAAGGCTCTGACCGTCAAGCTATCCAATTCATCCATGGGTCAATCAAGCGCGGCTGGTGGTTCACAATCTGTTGATCAGATTGCCGACAGCATCACTGAATTCCTGTATGACCCGCAGGCCCATATCACCTTTGAGTCCTGGTACAAACGATACGAGGACTTGTTCTCTGCCGATCTGGCTGCCCAGGACGATGCATGGAAGGTTCGACTCCTTCTTCGCAAACTGGGTCCGGCTGAATACGAGCGTTATGCAAACTTCATCCTCCCCAAGAATCCCCGACAGGTCGCTTTCAAGGACACGGTTGAGACGTTGTCGCAGATTTTTGGTGAGCAATCATCCCTCTTCAACACTCGATTTCAGTGTCTGCAACTGTGCAGACGAGATTCCGATGATTTCATCACATATGCGGGCATTGTTAATCGTGAGTGTGGGCATTTCCAACTCGGTTCTCTCACTGAAGACCAGTTTAAATGCCTTATATTTATCTGCGGCCTCCAGTCCCCCAAGGATGCTGATATCCGGACACGTCTCCTGTCCAAAGTGCAGCAGAACAACTCCACCACACTCCAAGAGCTGGCAGCAGAGTGCCAAGCGCTGATCAATCTCAAGCACGCCTCTGCAATAATTCAGAACCCGGCCTCATCTTTCTCAGTCCATACGGTCATATCGACCAAATCGCATCCTGTTACACGGCCCAAGCAAGTGTCCAAGTCGAGATCTCCGCCATCTCCTTGTCGGCACTGTGGCGCGTGGCATTTCCGCCGGGATCGCACTTTCCGCCAGCATCGCTGCCAAAGCTGTAATCAGGTGGGACACCGTGATGGGTTCTGCAAATCAGTACCAGCTTCTGGAGGCAAGCCAGCCCTCGCCCCTCCTAATTCCAGGCACCGTTTCCGGCCAAAACGCAAGCCCAAACCCCAGTCCGTTGGTAATTCTCTGAGTCTCCTGGCCGCTTTCCAGCTCAATGTGTCTGGTCGTAGAAAATTTGTTTATGTCTTGCTCAATGGCCATGCAGTTCGTCTACAGTTGGACACTGCCTCAGATATCACCATCATCTCTGAGAGACTCT
>CACRXP010000042.1:742405-757045 GCA_902702965.1 Spirometra erinaceieuropaei | reverse complement strand
CTCCTTCTCTGCCGCGTTGGTATTGGGGAAAAGGGTCGAGTGCGCATACGCTCCACAGGATTTCACGTACCAGGCGGGTCATAACAGCAATATACAGAGGAACACTGCGGACTGGAATAGTTCCAAAACAGCCATGTAAATAGGCCAGTATATTTTAAGGTTAATAGGCAATGCCTTTGAAAACCCTATTGAGATCGGCACCTACAATATATAACTCCTAACAACCATGCTACTAAAAAATTTTCGGCACCATCCACATTCTACAAAGTATTATGTTTAAGAATGTGGGACTGAAACTCAAGGACACTCAGTTGCAGGTGACAATGGTAAAATGAGATAACAATCGTCCGCATTAGCGATAAGTGCATACATGGCGCTGGTTTGGTATAACAAATCTGTCCAGTTAAACGGTATTTTAAAGCAAATATTCATATAGTTTTTGTTTAAATGTCTCTGTGATATCCGCCATAACCACGTCCTCGGGAAGACCGCTCCAGGCACCGACGACTCTCTGCGACAAATAGTACCTGAGAAAGTCCGGGTGGCGTCGAGATCGTCGAAGTTTGAGACAGTTCCCACGCAGGCTTGTTGTTGTGGCCAAAAAAAGAAATCATCGAGGTGCAGGGCACAGTCCTGGTTGTTCACAATCCGGTACAACTGTATGAGATCTCCTCGGATCTGCCTGTCTTCAAGAGGAAATATTTTATGCTCATTAGGTCTGCAGTTGTGTATTTGTCTCAAGGACTGAGTTTAATCTCTTATCACTCCGGCACATTTTGGAACACAAGTATATTGGGGCTCCTTTTAAAGCTTTCCGTTGGTGGTGGTATCACATCATCTGCGGAAAAGACATTCCATGATCCGACCACCCCGATGGAGGGCGAAGACTTCCGCACGTCAAGCCTTACCTACTTAGCGCGGAGTTTTGACGGGTAAACCCTGAGGTTGGTCGTGGTAGCAAGTTAAAAAAGTCCCACGGGGCAGGTCGTTAGATTGCTGATTAGCCCCTCATTCTTCTGTGACAGGGATTTTTGATGAGCTGCAGAAAAACACTCTTAAACAACTCCCAATGTTCGTCGGCATTGACCGTAAACATTGTGCATCAGTCGAAGTCGGATAATTCTGCCTTCGTCTGTTTGAAATCACCTCGCCAAATATTACATCATTCTGGTGTACCATTTACTAAATAGAAAAACGTGCGTACTCTCACACAAACGTTAGATGGTCACAGCCAGGCAACAGTATGGAGATGGGTTCGTCGATGTTATCTCATGTTTTTATAAAAACTAAAGACATACAGTCAGCTGTTTATGCCTCGTGTATTCTGGTTTGGAGCATTGGTAATATCCTAAGGGGTAATTAATAAAACAATCTATTTATTTATGACATGCTATGTGAGAAGCGCCCCCAAAGTTTTCAGAAAACTGAAGTCGAAGGTTGGCTTTGGGCATGACGCTTGAACAATGTTTCAGTTAATTTCTGGTTCACAATAGGAGGAAACACAGGTGCGAAATAGCGCGTCCAAAGGAAAGCCTCGGAAGCTCATTATTTGAAGGGCCCCAGAAGGCACGATTACCGTCTCAGTTTCTTCGATCGGTTTTTACAGCGGAGTCCTCTGAAGACAATGAGGAGTTTAAAATTGGCCAAAACAGTCGGGAGTTTCAAATGAGCCGGGATACTGCCGTCATTGAAATCGTAGCCTTTCCCGTTGAGGAAATAAGACGCCTTCTCAGTCAAATTAGGCCTGAAGAGTCTCCTGGACCCCACGGGATTCCTGAGCTGATACTTAAGGAGTTATAAACGGGGCTGGCAATGCCTTTTTCCACTCCCTTTGATTTGTCAATGGGAACAGGGCGACTGCTCTCACAATGGAAGGCAGTCAACCTCGTTCCCTTAGATAAGGGAGGTAGCAGGATGGTAACAAGCAGCTTTATACCTATTAGCTTGACTTGCCTCACATGCAAAACGATGCATGTTTTAGGGAAGACTACTATATAGCAATTTCGTGAAGAAAATAACATCTAGCAGAATTTTCAGCACGGCTTCCGAGGAGGATGTTCCTGCCTCTCAAATCTGCCAACTTGTCTGGAGACCTGAACCAGGACTTGGGAGGAGGGCTTTGAGATCGGCGTCGTGTACATCGATTTCCACAAAGCATTCAGCACTGTGCCGTCTCATCGCTATCCTCATAAACTGAGCTTCCTCGGCATCCGAAGAAGTCTTCTGATCTGGATAAGGGCGTTTCTGGTTGGTCGAAAGCAGCATGTCTGTATCGGAGATGATATGTAGGATTGGGTGAACGTGACTAATGCTGTGCCTCAAGGCTCATTCCTCGGATCCTGACTCATCATCCTTTATGCTAATGACAGCCTCCAAGAACTCGTCTGCAGTAAAATAATATTTACCGACGACCTTAAGCTCTGGCAAGTCATTAAGGATCCGAATGGCCAGGAAGCCCTTCAAAATAATCTGCGCCGACTAAAAACGTGGTCCGCGAAATGGCTTCTGGGTTTCAGTGTGCAGAAGTGTGCCGTCCTCCTTCTGCATCCGATCGACTGCTGTCCAAATGACAGCATGGGGGCATACCACCTGAAAGGCATTACTTCTTCCGCATAATCTTCACAGAAGTATCTCGGCATTGGATAAAGAGCAGCATGAAACCAGCACAACAATGCACCAAGGCTGCAGAAAACGCCATAGGAGTACTCCGTGTGATCGAAAGGGTATCCGTAACTTTTGGCAAAGGCCATTCTGGGAGGGTTTACGGCATCTTTGTCCTGGCCTCATCTAGATTATGGCATACAAGCATGGCGCTCCTGGCTAACAAAGGACCAAACATGCCTCGAAAAAGTAAATCGCCGTGTAACAAAGCTGATGAAGGGTTCAAAAATCAATCTTACATAAAAAGGCTGAACTTCCTTGATCTGTTCCCTCTGCGTTAGAGAGAGCGAAGAGGTGATCTCATTCTGATTTACAAGATAACGCATGGTCTTCAGCATGTGCAGAACTTTGAGGACACGGCCCAGTGGCCTCTTTCACCCAGTCTTCGTGGTCACGCGATGAAGCTCCACACAAAATGTCCAGGCCGAACCTTCCTTCTGAGTTTTTTACACAAAGGGTAACGGAGAACTGAAATGACCTCTCTCAATCAGTCGTGGGGACGACGTCCCTGCAGCTCTTCAAGAAACGCTTGGATGATTATTTGTGTCTCCTTTTCCCCTCGAGAGTCTGAACCTGAGAACATTTGTCTTTAAAAATATGCTACATAAACCAAGTAAGTATTATTTTAATGGCGACCTTCGTGTACAGTCGTACCTAACGAACTGGCATGTAATGAATAGGGTTTTCGAGCGCCTTGCTTATTATCCTTATCAAATAACTGGACTGGAGTCGCCCGTGATCATAACATTAGGTCCACTGGATAATTTCTCTAACTGTCTCAATCGACGTGCCTCGGTGATTCCATCTGTCTTAGGTGGTTGATAAACTGTGAGTACGTCGAGACACAGGAATTCATTACCCCTGATAGTCTGTCAAATAGCCTCTCTACTGACTGCAAACTTGGTGGTCTATTTAGGCACCATCAAGACTTCTTTCACAAACATAATTATGCCGCCACCCTGACAACATTAACTGTCACCCCGATATGTTTTACTTCCAATCAACTGCATTTCTTTCACAACTATTCCCGAGCGGCCAGGTTTCGGTTACCGCTATCATATCCGACCGGTTATATGAGTGCGTGTGTGGCTAGCGATTGAGAAGCTTGATACTAGTCAACTTTATACTTAAATGATTTTACACAGGGGGAGAGTATACAATCAGTAGTCAGGGCGTCCCACGCTGCAACCATTCTGTTATTAAAAAAAACTTTCGTCTATTGATCCTTGCCTTATCTGCGCGTAGTTTTAGAGGATGACCGCGCAAAGTGGGGATGTTTGCTTGAGTGAAATAATCACTTGGTACCAAGCAACAGTCCAGGCCCTTCATAATGCGGAGGGTTAGTATAAGATCATCGCGTAGTTGCCAATAGGAAAAGGGAAACAGATTGAGAGTTGACAGTCTGGTTCCCTAGGGCAGTCCTTTCAGACCTTTTGCCATTTTTGTTGTCCGCTTCTGTTTCTTCTTGAAGATGGTATAGTCCTTGACAGTCAAAGCTCTCCATGCCTGTATGGCGTATTCTAGATGAGGCCGAACGAATGTGTCAAATATTGTGAGAGAGTTGCCTTAGTCAAATCCCATAAATGTTCGCCTAATGAGTTGCAATGTAGACCTGGTCGACTTAGCTGCCTCCGCGCAGCGGATGCCCGAAGGCAGAGTAACGCGACGTTGGCGTCGCCTTTTCAATCCAGAACGAAACTGCTGAACGACTTCCCCGCCTGCCGCCGGGCATCAGCCACCGGCTCATGACCCGATGTCCGCCTGTTCGAGGAGCTCCTTGCCTTCTTCAGATGTCGCTACCTGGTGCAATAGCGACTGCGAAAGACCCAAGACGCCTTGATGGACTACAACGTCGGAAAGATACGAGGACACCCGTGGGGGAGGAGGGAGTGTGGTAGATGCAGCGAAAGTCCACTATCACTATGGAATAATTCCGTGCAAATGACTGTCCCTGCATCCAGCATGGTGTGGGGCACACGGTGGACACTGTCGGTACTAACAGTCGAACTGCCAACTTAAAAATCATGACGGAAATATCAATCACTTATACCTCTTGGAGGAAAAGGGAACTTTACAGTTTTGAAAAATATATACCTCATCTGAAGTTGCCTCTTATAGCTGCAGTTATCTAAGTCCGTTAGCGACTATCGCAAGTAATGCTACAGACTCGAGGACCATCGGTCGATATTTGCCGTTACAGTAATTCCTCCAAATCTTAGCAGGAAGTAGTTGTCCAACATGTTCCTATAAACAGATTTAGAACTCTATGTGACTGACAGGCACGACACTGAACAAATCGATAGTTATTAATTGGCCGACATGAATAGAATTGCCAGTGAACAGTCAGAGTCAGGCGAAAAATTGTCAATGAGCTTAACCTACCTATGGCGTCCCAGTCCAATTTCAAGGTCATCGACAGTACTCAGAAGGTTGTCAGAAGGGTCGGAATGGATTATAGCAAATACTGCCGTTCGGTTTTGCAAGGCAGATCTTGGAAGATGAATTCGAATCTTCGTCAAGCGTAGTTTCAAAACCAAACCTAAATTTAGCTTCACCGATTTCTTCCCGGATCTGTCGTGGTGGCCGAAAATTCAAATAATTTGTAGTTAAACGTACAGAGGTAAAATATACATCTTTATAGTACCGAGAAATGCATTATTTTACGCCTGAAACCCGAATACATGAGCGAACTCCAAACCGCCTCCATGTATGACGGATGAACCAAATGAATCTATCGTGTATTAAAGAGCTCTTACCCAGATATGTCGCATTTGGGCCACAATAATCTTACGACTGCCTCTCAATCTTGGTTTTTTTTAACGACGAACTTCCACCTTACAATGAGCACGACAGTGGACTGCCAACACGATCATTTAATACATGTCTGTATACTACTAAAAGTTATTCGGTAACATTTTACTTTGAATGATGCAGCTGAGGTGGCATCAAGACTGCGGTAAGGTCGCTATGGAACCAATGGAAGTATCCGAGGATAACTCATAAACTGTAAAAAAAAACCTTCCTTCTCGGCCAGGGATCAGGGTGCAAAAGTGTGAAGGTCTTCATCTGCGCCCGTAAAATATAGGCTAACCACCAAAGTCACATATCTAACTTCAGACAAAGGATTTTTCGATAATTTTGTTCGGCATATTCGTCCTTCCCAACTTCGAGCGTGCCCCACAAGGGCTAAAAAAACAATCTGGCCTGGGAAAGCGGCAAAGGTCTTCAGAATTCCCCTTGTCCATAAATGTTAAGGTGAGTTACAAGGTGCCCTTTTTAGCACAGGCTGTCACAGTTTAAGCGGGGTGTCGCCGCGACCGGGTCTCCCAATTGCTGGTTGAGTGCCAGCGCCGCTTATGATCCAGGCATTGGCATGGCAAAACCGCCACGCCGATCGACATATTGGTCTTCATTGATTGGCCACAGCCGGGCATGGTCAGACGCCCATTCACACCTCGTGCTGAACTGGTCAAAAACAATAACAACGGCTGACACTCGGAGGGGCGTGATAACTCCTGCTCCCCTCCATTCTCAGCTGTTTCCACCCTGCCAGATTTCCCTATTAATACGGTCAACTATGGCGCTGGTAAGTAGGCTCTACGGTAAAATTCATTGGTTTCGGTTGGCCTTGTTTTGACCACCTCTCCCGATATTTTGCTTTTAGCTTGAAAACGTTTCCCCCGTTAAAAGTGAATGAACACTTATTCTGGAGGCTGTTCATGACGACTTGGAGGCACATACCTAATCATCTCAAGGCTTGGGACAATGGATTTTTTCTTAGTCGAACTGACAGCCGGTTTTGCAGAAATCCTAAACTTGGATCTACTCCACCTTCTCCTTCCGTCGGAGATTCATTGGCCTCGTGGCGCGATAATCATCGGGCTTGCTATTGGCCTCAGTTTTATTCAACGCACATGGCTATTAGATATGCTACTACATTTTACGCAGTAATATCTTAATTTCAGATGAGACATCTGGGGTGGCATCGAGATCGGTATGAAGCTATCAGACGTATCAGAGGAGAGCCCCTAAACTGCACAAGAGGGTTCATGCTCGGCCAAGAGCCAGTGTTCAGAAGTTTCCGTTTATTCACCTACAGTATGTGTCTCCTTATCTCCTTCACTTGTTGTTGCAGATTGTGGCGGTCGACTTGGCATGTCGACGGCAAACAAATCTCCCTCGCCTCAACCATTGCTGGTTTAGTGCCGGGGCCACGCGCGACCATCGGTTGGGCGACACGGCAACTTCGGACGGTGTTTTAGTCTTCACCGATTGGCCGCAACCGGACACGGTTCAGTCACACGCGCACACGTAGTGCTTAACTACTCAACAACAATAACAACGGCCGATTCTAGGAGTGGCGGGACAATTCCTGCTGCTCCGCATTTCCTCAGCTGATTGCACATTCCCCGACTGCCCAACTATTCTGGCTCCCTGTGACCCTGGTAAGTAGATTATATGGTTGATTTTGTTTGCGTCTGTTTGCCTTGCTTTGTTAATCTTCCCCGATATTTTGTCTTTAGCGCGGCCAGTCAGATGAGGGCACTGAGAAGAGCGCGAATGTGTTCACTGGCATCTTATTGATGAGGTTGTGGACAGTAACAGTTACACAGTACAGGACCGGACACGGGAATTTGGACCCCTGTGCCACAGGCCATCTTGCGCTAGATTCCCGGGAGAGGAGGGGACTACCTATTCTGGTGTCTTTACTTTATCGCCAATAGTAGAAGTAAGTGATATGGTACGGACAAAGACAAGGGAAACTGGAATGATCACTTCTGGCTTATTAGCCGTCATCAGCCAGTCATACCCAACCCCAAGTGTGGATCACTTGAGATTCGAAACCGGGATTCCCGATCATGGATTTTGACAATCTGCCATTGAACCACGAGCCCGTTACCCTGTCGGTTGTGATCGGGGATATCAGTTATAGCAGATTGGCGCTCACCGATCAGTTTACAGGACATGCTCCTTCCGTTGTGCCTTGGGGCTCATACTTAAACCCTCGCAGGCAGTCTCACAGCGACTAGTTGCAGAAGTAAATAAGGCGATACCGACAAAGACAAGGGAGACCGGAATGGCCATTTCTGGCTTATTAACCGTCATCAGCCAGTCATACTCAACCCCGTTCCGTAACCTGATCGGTGAGCACCCGTCTGTCATGATTGATATTCCCGATCACAAGAGACAGGACAACGGGCCCGTGGTTCAATGGCAGTGTCAGACTGCATGACCAAAGATCTCGGGTTCGAATCTCAAGTGATCCACACTTGGGGTTGGGTATAACTGGCTGATGACAGCTAATAAGCCGGAAATGGCCATTTCCGTCTCCCTTGTCATTGTCGGTATCATCTTACTTACTTCTACAACTAGTCGCTGTGCGATTGCCTGCGAGGGTTCTAGCACGAGCTCCAAGGTGGGTGAGAAACCGTCCTCATGCTGTTTTTCGCCAAAAACTGGTCGATGTTGAATGCCGTGTGGGAGGCGCGCTATCATGATGAAGCAGCCAGTCCCCTGATCGTCCCAACTCAGGCCGTTTTTTCTCACTGTCTCGTGCAATCGCTTCAGCATAGCTGCACAATAATTTAAATTTCAATGCTACTTAAGTATTTTTTTTCGAATCAAAAACACAGTTCAAAATTTCGGCTGACATTTCGAAGATACCATTCACCTGAAGGTAGTCAGATACGAGAGTTGCTTATTTTCTCACGCAAGATATCATTTTAAGAACATTACGTCCCTTCAAAATGACACTTCGGCCGGCGTTATCAACTATGTCCGCCGTGTGCTGCACAGCCAGGTAAGAATAGGCGCGGCGGATTGTGCGTGAATTAGTTTATAGTGATGGTAGACTTGCGCAGCATCTACTGCCCTCCCGTCCTCCTTCCCCCACCCGGACCCGGTGTGAAGACAGAGTCAAGAAGACCGAATGAGGGAGAGATCCCGGGTGGTCGGCATGGCCGGGCCCGCACCTAGGCGTGCCACCATACCCTCGTCTCCACAATCAACACCTGACCGGGATTTTAACCAGTAACAAACATGGTTCAGAAAGAGAAGGGTGACATAAGTCACTGGGCAGCCATGCACATGACCTGCATACCCAGTGGCAGCGCAAGCTGTGCGCCAGAGCTGATTTTTAGATCATATTTGCCTCAACGGCTTATCCAATGTCCGAAAAATTCTTTTGTATTCTTCTGAACTACTTCTGTTAAGCACCTCCAGCGATTTTCAATAGCCTCTTCTGCCTTCTGGAACTGCCTTCCCTTTGACGCTTGCTTCATCTGTGAGAATAAATAGAAGTCTCCGAGGACTAGTTTGAGCCAATAAAGGGACCAGAATGGGATTTGATTTTGGCGCGCTGTTCCTTAAAGTTTGTCACCGCAAAATCGGCGAGAGCGTTGAGGAGGGGGGGGGGGGTTGATCAAAAAATTATTCTGCCTGCTGAGATGGCCCCTCGTGAAGGTTAATTGGCCAACTGGGCAGTAGGAATGTCTAACAAACGTATGTAGGGTGAGAGGGACATAACTACCAGCCCACCCGTCTACAGAAAATAATTCCGGGTACCCGTCTACAAATTGAGTTTACTCGTTTGACACGAATATTTAAGCATTGGACATTCCCGCTTCCCTCAAGAAAATTCCGATTTCTGACCATTGCAATAATACCTTCATTTCCTCGTCTTGTGGTTCAATTTACTTGAAAATCGGTAATCGTTAATTGGGTATAATGGACTTAGTCCTGATCCGTTAGATACTTTTTGCAAATGTACACATGTTTCATGAGTTACGCTAGTTATCGTATAGTGGTATAGTATATAGTATATTTAGAGTAACAGGCAATGCCCTTGATAACAATATTTAAAACGGTACAGGCAATGTTAGTTTTAAACACGCATGTTACTAAAATGTTGCCAGTAACATATTTGTTAACGATAAACCTTTACATAGTGTTGAAGTGCGGAGGTTATGGCAGACGGTCCCTTCCATGTGCATCTGAGATTATAAGTGTAATTATATACAATCGGCACAAAGTGTAGTCATTTGTGCAGTTTGCGGGAGAAAATTTTGTCAAACGTACTACCTACGGGCAGTTTTAGACGTCAAATCCCAGAGAACGCGTTCTGCACTTAAACATTCTGTTAAAGATCACGGGCCTTGGGGCGCGATAATCTTCGGGCTCACTATTGACCTCAGCTTTGTTCAACACACATGGTTATTTTATATGCTACTACATTTTACACAGTAACATTTTAGTTTTAGATGTGGTAGTTGGTGTGAAATCAGGATTAGTGTTCAATCGGTACGAAGCCAGCAGATGCATCGGAGGAGAGCTCCAGAACTGCATGCGAATGCGCATGCTTGGCCAGAAGCCGGTGTTCAAACGTGTGCGGTTCTTCGCCTACTCCGAAGGTTCTAGAAAAAGGTCTTCAAAGGGGCACGTTTAACCAAGACAAACCAAGACTTTCCTGTCTGTTTTTCGACGTATTCGCTCCTCCCAACTTTGGACATATCAAACACGGTGTGACCCATGAACATGAGTCTCCGGAAAAGGTCACGGTGAACGGTAAATCTAGCACACATCCTGCAAAATCATCGTTACCGGGAAAGTCTGGGGGGCCTCAAATTGATCACTCTGCGTCTGACTCAGTTGCTGACTTAGTGACACCGTTACGCCGATTGATATTTTTGTCTTTGCGGATTGACTGCAGCCACGTGTGATTCAGTCGTACTGGCAAACCTCGCGTGGAGAATGTTGAGTCTTTATTTATTGTGTACACAGGTTAAGCTCTCTTGAGAAAACATTTTGATTCGGGGTGATCAGAACGAGGCCTCCGTTCGGCAAAGCGTGGGCAGCGATGTATTGTTTGTGTAGCGGCCGAGGATGTCATGAATCACACACATCGAGTCAGCGAGGCTCTGGAAGTAGGTATGTAAGTCCTGGCTAAGACTGGTTTAAATAGAGTCCTTAACGCGACACAATACTCATCCATACGAAAGGATGAAGAAGACGAAGAAGAAGAAGAAGTAAGTGGACAGAAAGGTATAATAAGAGAGATACAAACTGAAAATATACGATAGTGATTAGTTGTAGAAATGGACTGAGTTATAGCAGAGGAGTGACCACTCTAGATGATGAGGTAGCACTGAAATGCCTGGTAAACAACCAGTGGGTAACTGCAAGGTACGGTCGTGGGAGGTTCCGGCATAGAGAAAGGGGGAGAGGCGAACGTTGCGACGAGTTGCGGAAAAGATGTCGGTGGTAGAGAGGGAAGTGCACCGGCCATTTTCACTGACACGCATTAACACCACTACCACTACCACTACTACCACCTCCACCACCACCACCACCACCACCATCATCATCATCCCAGATCCGCGCGGGAACTGTCCCTTCATTCAAACAACTCTATACTGTTTCTGGGGCTGTGACACTTGCTCGAGTCTGACGTATACATGTAAAGGTTAGAAAATGATCGCTTGAGTTTTGGGCGTGCAGGCTGACCCCGTGACGCGTGATCACGAGGCGCCACGGACGACGAGCCACTCCGGCCGGCGCGCATCAGATGGCGTCTGTTTTTGGGCACAGCTGTAGCTCAACGCTGCCAGAGAGGGGGGGCACGTCCAGCCAAGTCGGAGGGCTGACCATGCATTAATGGCACGTCTGTAGGTCAGCTCGTTTGTCGTGGTCGTCGACTGACATCAGGACGCCGGAGAATGGGGGCCCCGGACCGGCTCATATAGCACCTCAGACACTAAACTAAGTGAAACATTCGGTGATCTAGCCAGTCGCAAATCGGTCGGGGAGTGTACTTGACGACCGGACCTTCTGTGTCGAATCTGAGTTGGGCTATCGTCAGCAGCAACCGATGATGTCTCCGTTTGAGGCTAGACACTACGTTGGGGTCAAATCGGCTCACCGTCCTTGACGAAGGCCGGTTCGACACGGTCAGTGCTGACGATGCCAAGCTCGCTGTTACGATCGATGATCAAATCTCAGTCAGCCTGTCATGGGGGCGATTGGGAGAGGGGGGGACGGAGTGGCGCTGGACAGCGTCATGCTGGACCAGCACGAAGTCGCACCCGTCCAGGCCGGAATGATGAAGGAAATGGCCGATAATGCCTGAGGAGACGTTGCATGGAGATTCCGCATGACATTTTGAAGTCTGTCCGCATCACTGCTAGGACCGGAAGATATTAACGCATTCGTAGATGGTATTAACTCGCCGGACAGTCGTATAGAAGTTGCGTAGACAAGATCGACCGCAGTGCAAGTGGGAGGAAATGGTCACAGGACTGGCTTTTGCCGTTTAATGTGACTAAGTGCAATGGTTTGCGAGTCGGTAGGATCCGATCTCTAAGCCGGAGGGTTTACTACCTAAATGGCATAACATTGCAGGAGGTAGACGCCCAGAAAGACTTGGGTGTTTGGGTAACGGCCTCTCTAATTGGGGGGTAGGAAGGGAGATCGAGCTGAGCCGTTAGGGCCGTTCTTAGCTGTCAATGGAAATGTTTATGGAGACCATGTGACTGGGGATGGTATGCCGTTGTTCAAATCCCATTGGTATCGAGGAGGGACGTGAATTGATGGAAGAACATTTACTCAATCTTGGAGTGGCGGTTGGCTGTGGCAGACGAAAGAACTCCATTATTCGACACCCAAGGCTTCACAACGGCTTTCGTTACGATTTCAGTGTGGACTCCAGTCGACAGTTAAAGGGATGCATTTATGCCTTTTGTAATACTCCGAATTAGCCTCTTTTCCTACATGAAAACCATCTTCATGAGTTACGCTCTTGAATGGAAGATTCAGGTGAAAGCACTCCCTGTTTCAGCATTTCGACACAGATTTGTCGACATTGTGATTCAAGTCATGATATTTTAAAATAGAAAATATGCTACTACGTTTTACTCAGTACCATTTTAGTTTCATATGTTACTGTTGGTGTGACATCAAAAAAGTAGTTCGATTGGTATGAAACCGTCGGACGTATCACAGGAGAGCACCTGAGCTCAAATCCACTGCTTAATTTTATGAACCTCATATGGTCTCCTCTTAACACCGTAGAGAAATGCATGAAATATTGTTAACTTTACAAGCCACATCCTTAAATGCAGATACATGACGTTTCATGAACGGCCATTTAACAGTATTAAAAAATCTCACAATAAGAAACTTTTTTTAAAACCAAATTATACTCTTCTTTTGAGTATGAAATTGGAAAAAGACGTGATTTTCTACCGAATAAGTAAAAGAATGAATATTTTTATGCATGTTTTCCATGAAATATAATTGAATTTTCAAGGGCATCGATAATTAATGAGAAAATTGCATACTACTTAAGTAGTCATTTTTTGCAGAGTATAGACCTTGCATGTAGCCGAACATAAGTTCTTTTGAAAGCCGACATCCTGAGGTAACTGGAAAATTATAGATTTATGCTGCATCATGATTAGTTTTACGACGCTACTTAATTTGTCTTTTCGAAACGAGAACGCATTTCCAAATTTTGGTTGACATTTCATGAGTTAGCACATCTACTGCAAGTCGGCCATTTGGAGGACATGTTTAATTTCAGACAGAGACACTGTCCATCCCAGACTCGGACATGACAAACAGGAGCACATAAAGGAGTACAGGTTGGGAAAATAGCATAGCTGGCGTACAAACTCCTCCTTACTAATAAGCATTCTGTCTCCATACATCCTGCACTTTTTTACAGACTTTGGCGGTCTGACATGGCGTGTCGACGGCAAACGAATCCCCGTTCCCACCACCGCTGCTGATTCAATGCTGGGGCTGTAACGTTCCGTCTTCTCCTCGTCACGTGTCTGATCGACATTGTCTGAATCTAATACTTCGACAAACCGTGTGTTTGGTTTATCGGAGTAGCTTCTTTCTAAGACGGGCATGTTAAGGCCTCCTTTGGCGGAGCTATAGTCACCTGCCATCACCCATGAAACCAATGAGAGAGGAATGCGATGAAAGTTTATTAACCCAACGGTATCAGTGGAACATGTAAGGGGACGTAAGGAAAAGCTAATACTATAGTCAAAAGAGGATCCCGACGTATCGTCTGGGTGTATATAGGCTAATTGTTCGGAAGCTGTTTCGGCGGGATTGGCTCGTTTGTCCGCACCTCGGGTGTTGATCACTGTTCATTTCGTCTGACGAGGGGTCGGTGTCACCGACTTGAAAATTTACGAGTACAACTTGGTTTGCCGAAGGGCCTCCTCTTTTTCGTATACATATATATTGGCCATTCCAGTCTTCCTTGTCTTTGTCGGTAATAACATACTGCAGAGCAACGGGCTCGTGGCGCAGTGGTTGGAGGCGTGGACTTCTAACTAACAGGTCGCGAGTTTGAGAGTCGGGTGTTCCATATTTCGGGCTTGGGCATGACTGGCTAACGACGGCTAATAAGCCAGAAATGGCCATTCCAGTCTTCCTTGTCTTTGTCGGCAATGCAGCAACATACGAGCAGCTACGTTTTCTGCACCGATGTCTCCGAGACGAACTAACCCCACGATGCCTGAGATATAAAGCTCCCGTTAATACGGCCATGGGAAGAGAAGTTGTGAGGCGGTTTGTCAAACAGATGACAAGAGTTCTGATCGACGACTGTCATCGGCGTTTGCAGAAGTACAAGGCTGAGATCGAGGAGAACAGAAGGCAGTGTGTCCACACTCTCGGCGATTCTATCACCGCAGATCTTGGGAAGACGATCTCTGCTCTGGCACACCACAGGCAAGCCAAGAAGAGAGAAGTTTTGGAACGGAAACTGACTAAGCTAAAACCACCAGGCACAGAAGGCTCAAACTTGGTCCACAACCTCTCGTCATTAGAGCTACCGCTGAAACGGAATCGCTCGTATTTCGTTCGGCTGTCGGGGCAGATGAGTCAACCCCATTCCCACATGTCACAGACAGTCTATGAAACAAAATCATACATCTCCTTGAGTTCCCTATAAGAATTCTCACT
>CACRXP010000042.1:672694-725356 GCA_902702965.1 Spirometra erinaceieuropaei | reverse complement strand
TAGTAGTAGTAGTAGTAGTAGCAGTAGTAGTAGTAGTAGTAGTAGTAGTAGTAGTAGTAGTAGGCTGACGATGACTTCTCTGTTTGCTGACTGTTATTGGAGAGGCATGGTCGCAGCCAGTGATTCCCTTATACGCATTACATGCGCCCAACCACTGGTGTCGTGTGGCCTTGCATTCAGTGCGTTAGGCAGTGAATGCTGGGGGGGGCCGTCATAGCCAGGAAACCGATCTGTACAAAGTAAATCTTAAAGGGTGCTTGGCCCTAGGGAAAGCGGCCAATACTGAGAGAATAAGAAGTATGCATAAACGCTTACCGGTACAAAGGGCATTGCTTGGATGGTGGCGTTAACAGGACCTGCACCAGCGTAAATTTGACGGTTCTACCTCCGCGTGACTATTAACCGTGCACCTTGATTGGTCCAGGTGATTGGTTGACATTTCGACCAATCAGTAATCAGGATGAAGCATAGTACTAATCGCGCGCTCCCCCCCTGTTGCCATACAGGGCCTCTAAGTTACGCATCTCGTAGAGCCGCCCTACCTGGATGACTGGGCGCCCAGAGAGCGGGAAGCAGCCTATCAGTGGGAGTGAAACTAATTTGTGTATGCATGCATACACGCACGCACGCGTGCGCAGCCTGCAGCACCTCCGCCTGATGCATTGGCTTGGGTGGGAAATCGAGACGTGACCGCATCCAAATGGCTACTTGACTGGCGATCCATGGACTGTGAGCGTCGACTTTGCAGCCGGTACCCGCGCGCAGTGTCAAAAAGTAGGTACCGTCGGTAGATGTGTAAAATCTCGGTCAGTATACGTTTTGTACCAGACGGTGTGCTGTTAAGCCTAGATACGGTGCCAGCCACCAGCGTCTTCCCTCGCCTCCCGTCTTCTTGACTCTGCTATTACAGGTAGGGGAGGAGAGAATGCGTTAGACGCTGTGCAGGTCTACTATCACTATAAACTAACTCACGCACAAGTCACCGTCCTTGCATTCACCCTGCTTTGGCGCACACGGTGGAAATCATCGGTCGAACTGTCCAGATGCTTCTCAGTTCTAGCCGTCAATTTTATAAGGAAACCGAAAACAGACAAAAAAGACCTGTCGGGTTGAATGCGTTGCCCCAACCGTCCGTCCCCTCCCATTTTATGGTTTCGCAACATAACTCGAGGTAACCGATGACGAAACCGTGCCGGATGGACTAACATGACACATGCCTGTGAGATCAGCTTGCAGTTAGGCTTTGAGAGTTTAGGGACAGCTTTTCAAGACACCCTGGACGATTAATCGGTCGGGGCCTGGCTAGAAACGAAGAGTTTACGTCTTTTCATCCCTCTTGGTCGTTCAGCAAAAGTGGCGATAACTCCGCCTGAGCAAAAGTGTGGAAAACGATGATTTCGCATGACGGCAAAAATCAGCCTGAACAATCGCTTGTAGTATTGACATGATCTACCAAATGGATGTCACTCTTTCGGCAGGCGCCCAGCGAAAGAAAATCTTTATGAAGTTGATAAACGTTCTTTTTAAACAGTAACAACAAATTAGGTTATCTTGACGTTAACCGAGACGTCACATGTTACAGTAGGCCTTGTATAATTTGTTTACATTCATTTATACAGTGCGCTTATACCGTGAGAAGCACTGCTGGGCAGGAGTGCCTTAAAAAGAAATGGACTCAAGTCCAAATTTCAATTGGTTGCGTGACGCCTCGAATAAATGCCTAATTTTATTAGCTTTTTTCAGTTGAATGATTCAGTAGTTGAATTAACGACACTTTTTTGAAAATTCCAGCTCATTCTCTAACAGAAGGGCTGAAGTATAAGGGACTGCGCCCTCCCACCATGCCGGAGCGTCCGATCAAGATGAGATCCTTCGTTCTCTCTGAGCCATTTCCAGTGTACAAAAAGCAATAAAGCCGTTGGACCACCTCAAACAAATATTTGGATCGGTTTGCATGACTTCCATGAGCACTACCGATCTGGAGGTCGAGAGAATGGGCGTCAGTTAGAGGTGGCCACCAGATCCACGCGGAGAAGTACAACCAAAAGCTCCGCATAATCGAAGCTACTATCAGCAGATTTGCCAAAGATGAAGACTGAGGCCCCGTCTAAAGGCTTTCTACTAGCAGATAACATTCGAGCACAAGAGCTTGAATGTTCGAAAGAGAGTTATCAACTTTGTAGAAAGAGGATGTCCATGATCATCTTCACGGATAGAGGGAATTTCTGACATAAGTGAGTCTGTCAGCTACATAGGCGACTGGCTCCTCAAAAGCTTGCGGTTGGAGGACCTTCCCAATCACTTCACAATTGCATACAAACATAAAAACACCTTGTTCAACTACTTATGTCGATCTTCGACGATTCCAATGTTCTCAAAATGCCGCCTGTAGTTATCGAAGAGTGATACCAGATGGGAAGGGGGGAAGGCTAAAGTCTGCAGGGGATAGATCTTGCAAGACTCCCTGCACCTTTAGCTACATCTGACCGATCCGGAAATGAGGCTGTGAAACAAGCCGAGGGGATGCATCGCTTAGGGTATCCGAAATGTCAGCGTCCATGCACTTTTCATACACGTCAAATGTCAGAATAGACTACGTGCACCATAGTGATATTTTGCTGCACACTGCAAACTGGGCCAAACAGAAACCTAACGGACAGTCACGCGTCGAATTTTGTCCGAGATATTTGACGTGTCTTCTTCGTCACGACAGCGGGAAAAATAAGCCACGTGTGGGGACCTTATTCCGTACGGTATGGTTAAGCTGTTCGCCCAGAGAGCAGGGTCCGCCAACCACGTCTGACAAATCCGTCTGGCGCCGATGGCCTAGTTGTATTGGAGAGATAATACCCTCATTCCGGATTCCGCATGATATAGTTATACTGCATCGGCGAATCTTTAGTGAAACATGCAAACGGTTTTCACCACCTCAAAACCGATCAAACAGTGACTTGACGAGCAGTCTAGGCGTGAAATTCACTGGAAATGCTCGCGGAGTGTAACTGGTACACCTTCTTTGCCCCTTTCCTAGTAAATTCCTGTTCAACAGTAGGAAAGATATGACCTACGTGGAGACTTATTCGATGCGTTTTGATCGGACTGTCCCTTCGCAAATCACGATACGCCGGTGAAGCTTAGAAAATCTTTGTGACGTCGGTGGCCTGGTTACTTTGAAGGAATTATACTCCTGTTCCTGTTGCATGTTAAAAATCTGTACCGCATTTATTGATGACTATTCCTTGAGATATGTGAATAGTCCTTGTACATCAGCCACTCAAAATGCAAGGTTTCAGCGTCAAATCTATAGACGGGACTGGGTAAAGCCGAGTGTCCTTGAAGTTGTAGACAACGCTGTATTTTCCCACAGCAGCTCTGGAATGATCCCGATACTCCAGTTGATTTTCTTTACAAACAGTGCTTTCATTCTAGCAAATGTTCTGCCCAGCCTTGCAGGCATTATGCACAAACCCTAACCGTAAACGCGGTCAGTCGCACACAGAAAGGGCAGCTCTTGATAATTGCTGGACACTCAGTGTGTGTATGCAGGTGCCGATGCCTGTGAATTTTGCAATAAAGTCTGTGCAGTTCTGCGGTGACCAAGTAAGCTTGTGGAGGACACTCACAGCTCTGCGCTACCACAATAGCCTCATACTGTCCCTCGTTCGCTTTAAGTCTCCTGCTGCCTTTCATTCCTGAGGAGTCATCACTCACTGGCATTGTACTAACCTTGGAGGCCAATACCTAGACTCACGCCTATGATCTATCATCAGGGATAAGCGTAGATAACTGTGATGAGCGAACAACTGATGTAGTAGTTGTACGATGCTGCTGCCGCGTCACCGCATACCTGTGCTGGTTCGCGTACCCCTTTCATCGCCGGAAGCCCCACCTGATGGCCTGTCTGTCCGCTCTCAATATATGGCAACTGGACTATCGCACCGGACGATGTCCACTGTGTGCTCCACAGCACAAAGAGTAGACTTGCGAAGCATCTACCACACTCTCTCTTCATTCCCGCTTAGAAGACAAAGTTGAGAATATCAGGGGCGGGAAGGACGCAAGCGGATGACGCGCTCGAACCCGCACCTGGGCGCCCCACTCCACACACACACCCCCTGGTTCACAACAAACACCTGACTGGGATTTTGACCAACAACCACAGAAGAGACGTGGATGACTGGGCAGCCAAGCACACGATCTGCATACCTAGCGGGAACGCAAGCTCATCTACTGTCAGAGAGTCAGGTGTCAGAGAACTGCCAACGCACACCAGGCTGCGATGGTCATGGCTTGCTGATTCTGGCATATCAGACGCTTACAATACTCGAGGCCCAGAAGGATGACATACAGCCGTGCATTCGCCTGGACTAGCTCCCTTCAAAGGATGAGAAGCCAGTCAGTCACCGACTGAAAGGCACTACCCATTAAGTAGCACACACTCCTCACATTCGTGAGACTGTCACAGGCCAATTTGTTTTTTTTTGGGGGGGGATGCGTGGCAGCCTGGCTATCAACTCACAAACTCAAATAAATGACAATAGAAGCGAAGAGACGAGTCCCAGGAAACACTCTTAAAGAAGTAGACACGATCGCTCAGACAAGAGCTTTATTAGCCTGGCGTTTCGAATTCCTGCTCGTACCCATCATCAGAGGCAAATACTGATACGGGTGGTACATGCACACAAGGGGCTGCAGTATTTATAAGATGTAGTCGCCATGATACCGCATACCTATGAATACTCACGGCTCCCCCTTTCATCAGGGATAGTTGCACGTGGTGTGATGGCTGTTTGATGGCCGACATTCGCGTCGTTAACTGAAGCAATTTCATCACGTGCGGCGGATGTTGGTGTGGTGATTGCTCGACTATCTGACGCACTGATCCTGGTGTTGGGAAAAGTGTTCACCTGCGCGCTCCCCTGATGGCAACCATCAGGCGTCAGGTGATGAAACCGAAAGACCCGTTGCCGCAGCAAGAAACGTCTGGAGTCGTTTATCGGATCTAATGAAGTTGCGGGCAAAGCAAATACGTCAGAGAAACAGGAAAACAGTTTCGAACGCGAATTGCCGAACACGCTGCAGCGGTGCGGAGAAATGACACTAGCTCTCAAGTTGCAGCTCATTCGACGAGATCCAGCCACGCAGTCAAATTGGACGAGACCGAAATTCTCAAAAGAGGTGACAACCGCGTGAGCGGGGAGCAACTTAAATCATGGTTTACTGGCCCTCAGTCCATTAACAAGTGCAATGATCTTCCTAGTCCATACTCGGTGCTCAGACTTCGCCTAGGCGAAGTAATTGGACACGCGGGGAACGCACAGATGAACACTTTTCCCAACAGCAGGATCAGTGCGCCAGATGGTCGAGCAATCACCACACTAACATCGAACGCACGTGACGAAATTGCAGTAATTAACGACGCAAATGTCGGCCATCACGCCACGTGCAACAATCCCTGATGATGGGGCAGGAGCCGTGAATATTCATGGGTATGCGGTATCATGGCGACTGCATCCTATAAATACTGCAGCCTCTTGTGCATGTACCATAAGTATCAGCATTTGTCTCTGATGATGGGTTCGAGCAGGAATCCGAAAAGTCAGGCTAATAAAGCTCTTGTCTGAGCGATCGTGTCTCCTTCTTCAACGCATAAGTGGGCAGACTGCGTGTTCTGACGTAAGGCGTCATTTGGCAGCCTTCCAAGCGCAACTTGATAGTCCCAGCCTCGGATCATGCATGCTGAACACGAGCCGCTTGGAGAAGGAGACCAGGAGCACACTTCCCACGTGCGTGGGATGTAGAAATCAAGCGTCGTATGGAGCGGGTGCTGGTGGGGGATGTGTGGTGTAGCCGACGATTATCTGACGCAGGTTTTCGCGAATGTGCATGTCCAGGCGGTGGGTGAATTTGCGGGCAGTTGAGGTCGGCGCGGTGAATGTATATCAGTGTTCCAGGCACTGGTTCGCCGGTCTCCGTGCGATGGATTCGCAAGTGACCTATCAGGCCGATGTGAATGCGCGATCGCAACGGGGACGAGTATGGACGGAATCCACATCGCTGGCGATGGGAGTGTTGGTGGTGATGGCAACAGGGGATGGGACATTAGACGTCGTCCCATCGGTGGGGGGGGGGGGAGTGCGTGAAGTCGTGCTAGTGGTGACGCTGGCCGCCGCGGTCGATGCAGTGGTTGGGTTGTCGGTGGACGGTGGCGGCGGAGCAGCGACATTGTGATCGGCTGTCGGCGCGGAGTTTGCGGCAGGGGCGAGAGTGGGAGAAGAGGCAGACGTTGTCAGGTTGATGTCGCGTTGGGTGCACAGGTGTCTGACGATACCGATTCGTGCGCAGAATGCGCGTTGGCAGCGCGAACATGCTGGACGCGGCGGATGGTTGGCACTGAGGAGGCGAGACACTTGTGATTTATGAGCTTCCCTTTTGGTTTCCGCAGCGGTCATCCGATTTGATTCGTAGCGCCCGTCTTTTCTTCTCCAGGCCGGTCTGTTCTGTCCGAGGTCCTCCCAGTTCACTGGATTGATATGTAGTCGGTTAAGAGAATTCTTCAGTGTGTCCTTCTAGCGTCGTTTCGGTCTTCCCGTTTGGCGAACACCGGTGGCGGCATCATCACAGAAGAGTTGTTTCGGCAGACGTGTATCTACCATCCTCATGAGATGGCCGCTCCGACGTAGTTGGAGTTGCCTCAGCATGGCTTGGATACTTCCCAGTCGGGGATCCTGCCTTGTCTACGAAGACAGCTGAGCTTCTTGGCAGGGCTGGAGTAGACGGTCCAAGTCTCCGCTCCGTAGAGCTGTGTCGTCAAGGCGACGGCCTTGTACATCTTCAGTTTGATATTCATTTGGGAGCCTAGCGATTCCACACTGAGTTCTGCAGCAGACCGAAGGCTTGGCTGGCTTTTAAAATCCAATGAGACACTTCATCGTCAACTTAGATGCAGCGTGAAAGTGTAGTCACCAAGTAGGCATAGTTGTTTACGGTCTTCAGCTTGGTGCTGTTGACGCGGATGCGAGAGACACTGTATTCAGCGGTCGATGGTTGCTGATGCATGACCACCGTCTTGTCCGTAATGATGGTCAGTCCGAAGGCGACGTGATCCATGCACCGTTGCGTGTCTTCTTTAATCGTGCTTTTGAGTGAGAAGTCGTCAGCGAAGAGCAGATCGTGGACCGTGGTCGTAGATGGCCGCGTTCGGGTCTGCATCGGCCTGCTGTTGAGAAGATCCCGTTAGTTCTGTAGGCGACGCGTATCCCGGGCGCTCATTACAATATGCGTCCATCAGCATAGCAGAGACTGAAGAGGGTAGGCGCAAGGACGCGGCCCTTCTTCACGCCACTGGTCACTACAAATGCCTCGGAGATCGCGCCTTTGCCCGTGACACGCGCCATCACCCCATCATGGAGCTGACGACAGCCTGGTTTTCGCCTGCTCACAGCTCTCCAACCGACCAATCATCTTCAAGTCAGAATCAGGTGTGCACGCGCCCAAGGCGGTTTGGTGGACTGAATTAGACGTAGAACTGATAGACTTCTGCTCAAACTCAGCACAGCACGTCCCTCATGAGTGTCTATGATATGCTCTGACAGATCGTGCATTAGATGACCGACCTTATTGTCCCACTCTCCCCCTTGCATGGCCTCCAGTGCTCCGGTCAAAACGTTGTAAGCGTTCCCACACACACGTCTGACGGGGGAAAACCCTCGAGCACGACTAAGATGCGAGAGTTCTGGAGGGGCCACTGGCAGTAGACGTTTCGAACAAAAATGGGGCAGTAGGGAAAAACCGGAAATTGCAAGCGGTCTGCAAGGACCGGGTGTCTCTAAAGCATGCAACGCTGCTCATAACGAAAACGAGAGTAAATCAGTTTTGTGGGCGGATCTTATTTCGTAGCCGCACCTTCAGGAGATAAGCCCGAGTCGACTGTCTTACTATACCAGTGGTAATAGGGTGTTTAACCCTAATCTCTAACCCTAACTCCTAACCCCAAACAATAACACCAAACCCTAACCGCTAACATTAACCCTAACCCTAATCCCTTTCTCTGACCCCTAACCCCTAACAAGTACGGCTACGAAATAAGATCTTGCCCAGTTTGTTTCCAGGTCTGCGCTACAGAAGCTCTATCAGTTTGCAGGTTTGGGACTTGCATGAACGGAGATGGCACGCCTCTGATGGTCGTTCCAATTTTGATACGAACCCAAAAGGACGTGATGTCAAACTTGCCCTGTGACGACGCGTGCAATGTGATCGCACATGGGGTCTAAGTATTAGACTGACGAATCAAGCTTTACCCCCTGACACGCCTGATCAGAGGAGACCCCATGTTTTACAATCATACAGCATGTTCTTTATGATGCAGTCAATTGTCTGAGGCGACATTGGTTCCGCCCATAAAGCCGTAATTACAATCATGCCCATGATATGATTAGCTGAAGAGTTGTTAGGGGTATGATATAGTAGCAGACAATAGTAAAGGGATTTCTGATGCTGAAGCTCGAAATGCTTTACCAGCGGAGGTGTTGTTTTGGTCTTATGTGCGGTAGGACGTGACCTACTCCCATTGGCGACTTTGAACTGTACCCGACGCCCATTGGTCACTGAACGCTCACGTGATTTCGCGTGCGAACGTAGTTAAACACTGCCCGGCCACTGGTCAACCTTACCATCCCACGAATTGCCAGGCCAGTGATGGACATTCGACGGTGGCTGAGAAGACGCTATCTCCTCCCAGTGACCGTTTACTTTTATTACACGCACAATTATTCAAACCGTCGCACTTAAAACTGATGCAGCACAGAATATTTATGCGTGCAAACAAATGTACGTGCGTATGCATATGTGGGTACCGAAGAACGGGCAACTCAAGAAACTTAACTAGAAAGTAATTCAATTATTTGAGAAAACAGTAACTTTTCTTATATAAATTACCGAGGCTGGTCCCTCAGCTTGTCGTCGGACTATGGGTAGTGCGCAGAATCATATGCATTTATATACATATATACATCAGTATACGTAAAGTTTCGATGTCCAGATATTGCATCGCGTTCAGCATCTCCCGAACAAGACGAAGAAGAAGAAGAGAGGGCAAACTCGTGGACCATATTGTATTTGACAAAAATTCAAGGCCCTTCTTAGATTGGCAGACACCTACACTGCGAGTCCTGTCCCAGGCGAATTTGTGTCCAGTTTTCAGCGTATGCATGGCAATCTGGGACAAGTGGTCTTCCCATTTTATGGCCAACTGGTGGTTGTGTATTCGCGTGGAGGCCCCTTTCCCAGTTTGACCACAGTAAACCGCATCACGGGTGTTGCATGGTATCTTATGGACGACTTCCTTATCTAAATAGCCAACCCTATCCTTAGGGTGTACAAGCTGGTTATGAAGTGCAGTCGTCTGCCTGTGCGCCTAGTATTCGTTGCCTTACGGTAAAGGATGAGGAAGTCAACAATCAATTGCCTTTCCTAAACGTAAAGTTATGAGATTGACATACGGGAAGATAAGGAAAACGGTTTACAGGAAGGCGACTAATAATAGACGCATCCTCCACTTTCGAAGCAGCCACCCTGTTGGTTATAAACGCAGTTGTGTCAGAACTCGCTTTCAACATGTTCAAACACACTCTAACAACGACAGTGGGGGAAGGAGAAGGTGAATTACTTATAGGCACGCTTTAAGGCCAACGGCTACCCGAAGTCCTTCATACGCACTTGCCTCAAAAAGCATCATTTTGAACGGTGGAGTGGAGAAAAGCCGAAGTTCTGGCCCTCAATACCCTACGTGAATAACGTATCAGAGGCGACGACGAGAATCCTGAAACATTTTGGGATTGGCCTGGCTCATAAACTAGAATGCACCATCAGACAGCAAAGCATGAAGCCTAAAGAGCCGCTACCAACAACGGAACAATCAGCGTTGGTCTACTGCATACCATGCCTAAATTGCAATGCGAGGTATGTTCGTGAAACGGGCACACGCCATGTCCGGCTGCCAACTTGCTCCAACATATTCTCCGTCCATTTTGTGCAGACTGCGATCTTCTCCCTGGTGAAGGGACACTCACCGATCGTTTCTACGGAACTCACTCGTCCCGTTGTGTCTTACGGGCTCTCTCTCGTGCCCAACCAGCAGTCGCACAGCGGCGCATGACATAGACAGAATGGTATTACCACCGTATATTCCCGATCGCAACCGAAAAGACAGCGGGCCCCTGGCTCAGTGGTTAGAGGCGTTGGACTTCTAACTAACAGGTCGCGGGATCGAGCCCCAGGTGCTCCACATTTCGGGGTTGGGTATGACGACTAATAAGGCGGAAATGACCATTCCAGTCTCCCCTGTCTTTGTCAGTAATACCATTCTCCCAATGTTCTCTCTGTTCTGACGTCCAACTTCTCCTGTTTCTATTCGGGACCGGGCTTGAAGGTTGCAGTGGCAAGGGTCTGCCAATAGCTTAGGGTGCCGTGTCAGGTATGGGAGTTCGCCCATCATTACCAGCGTTCGCAGACATCATTGTGGGAGCAACGGGTGGCCGTGGCGTGTGTGTGTGTGTATGGCCGGAGAGGCCAGTGGGGCAAGGGAACATGTGGGAAAATTACGCGCATGAATGGTGTGGGAAATTTCAGTGACCGTTTGTCGTATGTGCGGAGACAGCGGCTGAGTGCGTAGGTGTGGTGTGGGCAGGGGAGGCGTACGTGATGGGCGCTGCGATGAATTCGCAGGTGTTCGGCCAGGCTGATGCATAAATGAAATGCGCGGCCACAATGGAGACCAGATGACAGGGTAGTCTGTATTGCCGACAGTTTTTCTCTGTTTCCTGGCGATATCCAAACAGTGGTGGCTACGAACCCATCCAATCAGGGTAGGCTGAGGCAGGAAGGTGATAGTACAGTTGAGCCAGATGAGATGCGTTTCTGAAGTAATGATAGCAATTGTGTTCTATTGGACAGTTTGTGGCTTTTTTATGTCAACGTTGTACTGAATCCGAAAGTTTTAGCTAAGTCAGTCTGGTCCTTGGATGTGCGTTAACGGTGGGAACACAATGAGCTCTCCATTGGACGATGAACTTCCGTCTTGTCATTCGTGGTCCGAAATACGCTGGGAGTACGTCCGACTTCCTGGCGATGGTGGATACAGACATAATTGTACTACCGACAAAGACAAGGGAGACTGGAATGGCCATTTCTGGCGTATTAGCCGTCGTCAGTCAGCCATACCCAACCACGAAGTGTGGAGTACCAGAGGCTCGAACTCGCGACCTGTTTCGTCAGAAGTCCACGCCTCTAACCACTGGGCCAAGAACCCGTTGCCCTGTCGGTTTCGATCGGGAATATACAATGGTAGAGGGGTGCTCATCGATTGTTCTTACGGACCTCACTCGTTCCGTTGTGCCTTACGGCTAGTGGATATGACAAAATAATTGTTTCAAATTTTCACTTTCCCGCCCCTGGACCAATCCTAAAGCCATGATTTGAGGCCCGTATTCTTTCCTGAAATACGGATACGTCAAGTGATCTACAATTCGCTGTTTTTCCTCTTATAATAAGCGACACCGCCCTGGTTTTTGATACCCGTAAATGACTACTCTATTGGAGTCCCCAAAGGTCGCCTGAAATAATCTTTACCCATTACTATAAACATTAAGTTCTCCCTTTTACCTCTACTACTCTATCCCGTTTTAAAATCGAAACGCCTTCGCAATTCATGCATCGATTCTTGTTTTCGTTCGTCGAAAAAAATGTGTCGAAATCTCGTTAGGAGTAATTTTACGAGCTACGGGAATTAAAATAAGTCACGACGGCCATTTTCTAACATGAGTTGATAGCTTAACAGAACCTTTAAGGGTACACTTTTATAGATCCTTTAGAGTTTTAAAAACCATGGTAGTGTTATTTAATCGGAGTTGATACGAGCATAAGTACTCCCGTCATACTACAGGTGACCTAGCGCTAAAGTACGCCTCATATTTTTTAACCCTAAAGCTAACCTCTCTTGACATTTAGCGCAAGGTCTCATGCAAACCGGGGAAAGTAGTTACGGCCGTGCCCTATTCATAATCATTTGTTTTTATTAAAATTAATACCTAATTCTCTATATCCAACTCCACTCTTACACAAATAGTCCAATGCAATTTTCAGGCAACCAGAATATCGTGTCTCAAATGGAAGTTAAACTATGTTGAATAGAGAAAGACCATTTAATGACAATAGCAACCATTTGCTGGAAGCCCAGACGTGTTTGGGGAGCAATTTTTATACTACATGAGTCAACTAGGAGTGCTGTTTTCGACATATATTTCAATTTGAATATCTGATGTTTCAGTTCCTTTAATTCCAAAAGGCCTTATATAAATAATCATGAAATTAGTAAAGAGGTTAAAGGATGTGTTTTCGGCCAAAATATCCGGTTATGTTGACTGACACCATGGGTTAAACGCATGCGCCCTCGTCTGATTCATAGGGGCACTAATTAAATTGAGCTTAGTAGCGCGGAAAATTCCACGCTAGGTCATGAAAGCTTACAGGAGAGAGAAAATTTGTTTGAAAAAAACACGTGAGCACACAGGTTGTCGACAGGACCCAGCAGTCATGAGCGGTTCTGCATATGACCTCGATTTTAGTATGTTGGCGAACAGCACGTGACGCGGAGATGGAAACCGTTGGCGAGGCTACACTCTCGCCGGTACGGCAGGTGATCCTTCAAAATTTACCTCCATTTCAAAAAAATGTATCGAAATCTCTACAGGAGTCATATTAAGAGCCACGTGAACTAAGCTAGGTCACAGCCAACATCGATTGTCATTGTCTAGCATGAGTTCGTCGAATAATAGGGCCTTTAAGGGTACACTGTTAGAGATTCTTTAGAGTGTTTAAAACCGTTGCAGTTTTACTTAATCTGATTGGACACGGGCATAAGTACCTCCGTCGTACAACACGTGGTCTAGCGCTAAATTACGCGTCATACTTTTAACCCTAACACTGAATCCTCTTGAAATTTACCGCAAGGCTTCACGTAACATGGGAGAGGTACTTACGGCCATGACCTACTTATAACCCCTTGTCTTTGCCGGTAATAACATACTGCCTATATCATGCGTCGCTGTGCGGCTGCTGATTGGGCTCGAGAGAGGGACCCTAAGACGCAACGGAACGAGTGAGTTCCAAAAGAACGATCGGTGAGCGCCCATTGTCTATTCCAGAAACCGACAGGAAAACTGGCCCGTGGCCCAGTGGTTCGAGGCGTTGGACTTCCAACTAATAGGCCACGAGTTCGAGCCCAAGTGTTCCACACTTCAGGTTTGGGTATGACTGGCTGAAGACGGCTAATAATCCAGAAATGGCGATTTCAGTCTCCCTTGTTCTTGTCGGTAATAACATACTGCTCATAACACACTGTTTTTATTAACATTTGTAAATAATTCACTATATCCCATTCCTCTGTCACGCAAATAGTTTCAGGCAATTTCAGGCAACCAGAATGTCGTGTCGCCGACGGAAGTTAAACTACCTTGGACAGAGCAAGATCACTTAATGACAGAAGTGTGTTCTTGAAGCAATTTCGCTACAGCGTGAGTCACTTATCAGTGTTATTTCTGGTATGTATTTTAGTTTCTTTAACCTGAAATGGTTTGATAACAATAATAATGAAGGTATGAGGTTACGGAATGTGCTTTCGGCCAAAATCGTCGGTTATGTCGGCTGATACGATGGGTTAAGCGCATGTGCCTGATTCATAAGTGGACTAATTAAATCTAGCTTGGTAACGCGGAAACTTCCTCGCAAGGTCATGAAAGCCTACAGGAGAGAGAACATTTGTTCAAAAAATGTGTGAGCACACAAGCAATCGACAGAAACTAGCAGTCATGTGTGTTTCTTCACATGACCTCGATTTTAGTATGTTGGCAAACATCACGTGACTTGCGGGGTGGAAACCGTTGGGGAGGCTACATTCCCGCCGTTGCGACAGGCGAACCTCTAAAATTTTCCTGCTTTTCTGCAGGAAGAAGTCCTGGCTTTTATCAGTCGCCCCTTTCGTTTTCGGAGGCCTCTGCTGGATTTAAGCTGCATCCTAAAAATCTCCGCATTTCTGCCTACAGACTGCTTGCTTCACCTGCATACAGGAGTCCCCTATATCCACAAGTGGTTGTACCGTGCCCTCGACATACGTGCTAGATAAAAGCCCAGACACGTGTTCCGCCAGTGTTTCTGCCGCTGCAGGACGTGGCTGCGCGGTGTTCGGCTCCTCATTGGGTCCGCCCGGCGTCCTCTATGCGATTTCTTGTCCATGACTGCTACTACTACTACTACTACTACTACTACTACTACTACTACTACTACTACTACTACTACTACTACTACTACTACTACTACTACTACTACTTCTACTTCTACTTCTACTTCTACTTTTACTACTACTACTACTACTACTACTACTACTACTACTACTACTACTACTACTACTACTACTACTACTACTACGCGTACCACTTGTTTGTTTGATAGTCATGGCGTGGTTGCTTCACAGTAGTTGACTGTTTTTGACACAAACTTCCCTTGAAATTTCGGGCCTGCCTCTAAAAAGTTATGTCTCAATCACTTAATTCCTTGTCTCACGCTTAATAATTTCTGAAATCACTAGCTGGTCCCCAAGGTGGTCAATCGTCTGTGCCAGAGTGTGCTTCAGTTTTGAAGTGGACAAAATTCTACGTGAGAGGGGCAAGTCTGTTTTGTTTTTAAGCAACGCAATTGACGTAAGCACTTTTTTTCTATTCGAGGACGTGTGATATCATTAAGTAACACAAATGATCAAGGGAGAAAGTGCATTTTCAGCATGCCAAGTAGTCCGTTTCCTGTGGGAAAGCGGAAAAATGTCCAAGAGTGAGTGGAGATGTACTTTTATGCTTGGTACGTTGTGATCAGGCCTGAGATGGCCGGTCTCCAAGGGAGTCACGGATCGCACTTCTCCATGCGTGACGATCTGCGACAGCGAGCCTGGAGAACTTAACTCACTATCTCTTCCAGAGACGGAGAGTGAATACTGAAGGTTCATGAAATACTTCCATGTGTTGACAGACTGTGTCGGATCAGGTTTAGTCTTGGCCTCCACTTAAACTCCTTCAGGCTGGCAACGGCTCCAGATAGCGGGCAGAAACACTCAGCTCGTGGAACGGACGACTAAGCAGGTGTCCACAGCACCTCAGCCGTCTGTCGCGGATGCCCTGAGATGTCCTCGAGCTGCTGTCGCGGCGAGTGGGGACTGTCTCGTTCACAACCAAGTTTATCTACTTCACTCACTGGATGGTTCTCGGGCAGAGGCGGTAAAAACCTACAGCTTTCGCTCTCATTCCACGCGCACGACGCAGCATTCACAACCGGAAAACAGGACGGGATCTTTCCGCAAAGGAAGATACTTCGTCAGATCCACAGACACTTCCTAGAGGTGGGAAAAGACCTGCAAGTAGAATCGATTTGACAGGCCGTGGCATCTTCGTGATGTTCATGCGACAGTGGCCTCATTTGGAACCACCAACCTCTTCATGTTGAATGCCAGTAATCCCAAGAGGATGCCGTTTCCTGATCAGGGATCCAATTCGAAAACACTTTGATCTTCCCGACGTTTACGGACAAAACGGCCTATTTTACGACTTCTTTTGCCCGTGACAGTCAAAAACAGTCGACAAAACTTGAGGACAGCGAAGCGACCATCAAAACCGTGCAGGGACCTGCCGAGTATCCAGCCGACGCCATAGTTGAACAGAATGGGTGGCGGGATGCAGTCCTTAAGAACGCCGGAGCCGATACCGAACGGTCGGGGAAGATTGTAATGGATCAGCATTTGCGCAGCGGTGGAGTGACAGCAGGCTCTGATCCTGAAAGATGATTTTCATCGTTATACCTCATTATCCGCCACGGTGACTCACGGTGGACGGGATCGAACGTTGCGCCAAGTTCATCAAGGTGGTGAGGGGGAAATAACGGTTCAGTTCCTAATGCCTTCATCCCAAAACGGGAAGTTTTAGACGTCAGAAAGTTTTGGCAGCTTTGCGATCACAGAACGCTCGCAGTCACGTGACCGCGGAGAGGGTTACCGAACTCGGCCAAACGGCGACCAGGATGCACTTATGCCCCCCCAATAGATGCGAAGAGAGGAGTCCCAGGGAGCAGTCTTGAAGAAGAAGAAGAAGAAGAAGAAGAAGAAGAAGACACGATCGCTGGGACAGGAGCTTTATTCGCCTGACGTTTCGGATTCCTGCTCGAACCCGTCATCAGAGACAACAGCAGATAGGGGTGATTCATGCACAAGGGGCTGCAGTATTTATAGGATGAAGTCGCCATGCTAACGCATACCTATGAAAATCAGCGGTTCCCTCCCCCCTCCGCCACTTCATAGGGGATGGTCGCACTTGGTGTGATGACTGCTTGATGATGGACATTCGCGTCGTTAATTGCTGCAATTTCATCACGTGCCTTGGATCTTGGTGTGATGATTGCTCGACCATCTGACGTAGTGACCCTGGTGTTGGGAAAAGTGTTCATCTGTGCGCTTCTCGCGTGGCCAATTACTCCGCCTAGGCGAAGTCTCCGCATCGAGTATGGAAGGGGAAGATCATTGCACTTGTTAATGGACTGGGGGCCAGTAAACCATGACTCAAGCAGCTCCCGGCTCACGCGATTGTCACCTTTTGCGAGAATTTTGGCCTCGTGGAACTTGAATGTGTGGCCGGATTTCGTCGAATGAGCCGCAAGTTGAGAGTTGGCGTCATTTCTCCGCACCGCTGCAGCGTGTTCGGTTCGGTCCCTCCGTAGCCAACAGGAACTGCTCAGTGTCACTCCCCTGTGACTTTTTATACTTCAGGACACCACTTAACAACGCACGAAACTTTATTTCAGACGAGGTTCCTAGTTGCTAAAGTGGTTTAAATGCCGAAAAAACTTCATGTGAAATCCCACCTCTATCAGGCAGGTATATATAGACTAAACAACTACAATGTCTTAACACCGCGGGATAAGAAAAAACGATGAAAAGACACACTCCTGATATGTTTTTTCATTATACCAGCTAACTTTCAGGTAGAATTAGAGTTCGGGAACGTTACGCCCTGTCAAGAGGTCATTTATCTCTGCTACTAAGGTACCGATAGCAAATCATTGCGACAGTATCATTCATTCTGACAATATCTATGTATCATTGCTGCGAGGTCAGCCAGCATCTCCCGTACCCCACACTAACAGTTGTTTTTCAGGCCTGGATTGCAAATCGACAGGGTTCTGTAAACCAGGGCAGGCAAGCAAGAGCACAGTCGACCCTAGGGTTACAAAGAAAACAACCAAAAGATGTGCACTCTTTTGACAAACCGGTTCCCATCACATGTCTCTGCCTCTTTTTAACATCCTGATTCACAGCTGCCCGGTCATATGCTGATCGGTGCACGGCGGGTAGGATTTTATTGAGGTTTGAACTGGAGGGCGCGAGGCTGTGCGCCCCATTACCCAAAACATAATTCCTGGAATTCCGTCTTCAACGCACAGGACACTGAGTACCTGGATTCAGTAGATGACTCACCTCAGAGAGGGAGAGAGAGGAATTCGCTTTATTTTGAAATCGTAAGTTCAAAATTTTCAGCGAAAAATTGGCTCCATTCACTATGAGCAGTAAATAAGTTTATAGATTATTCAAGAGTCAAAGTTTAACACAAAAAAACGATTATTATGGGGATAGTTCAAGTCCTAGCTTCAGTATTTCTGTCTCTTCGCACGTAAGATAGCGCGCTAGGAATGGCAATGCAGAAGCTCGATTAGCTGATTTGCGACAGGATATAAGTCGGAAGCTACGGCGCATGGGGCAGGAAGACTTCGCAGACATAAGATCAGAATGTAAGGGATGGACAACGTCGTCTAGAATTCGACCAGAAAATTGCTTGAGGGCATTGAAGTGTCATTGTAAGATAGTGTCAACTAAAAAAGATAAGAAACACCAGCAGCAGAAAAGAGCATGCGGAGGACTCGTTTCAAAATTAAAAGATCCTTTTTTAACAAAGCAGGAAAAATTACAGGAGAGCAGTATAGGATAAGAGAAAGAAAGTAGGCATCGATGAATCGTCAGACTAAGGGTTGAGGTGTATTGTAGGAACATAAACGAAGTATGTAGTAAAGAAGTTTACGAACGTGAATAAATAGGGACTCAATGTGGAGAGAAAAGGAAAGATTTGAGGACAAATTAATGCCGAGGTACCTGAAAGATGATACTTCGTTAGGAAGAATTTCAGAGAAATCAGGATTAGGAGAGAGCCGCAGTCCAAAAATACACTGAACGGACTTTTGGTTGCTAATTAGGAGTCCATTTGCCTCCCACCATGCTAGGACATGGTTTAGGCCATCATTTAGCGACTGGAGGTGTGTCTGACATTTGAGAGGGTGTCCAACAACCACATCTTCCAGAATGTGGTTCGGAAAGCTTAAAATTAAGTGCAGGCACAGGTCGGGTCGAAAATAAAATATAATTGGACTTTCGTGGGCATTGAAAATTAATTGGAAAAATGCATGCTGCTTAAGTAGTCATATTTTACAGAGTGTAGTATTTGCATCCAGCCGGAAGGAAGTTCATTCGAAAGCCGGCATCGCGAGGTAACTGAAATATTGTAGAATTATGTTGCAGGCTGACTAGTTTTACAACACTACTCAATTAATCTTTTCAAAACGAAACCGCATTTCGGAATTTTGGTTGATATTTCATGAGTTAGTCCACCTACTGTATTTGAAGTTATTAAGGAGTCAAAAAACAAAGGTGAAATTCATACCAACTAATTGGTCATTCTTTGTCGAGTGTGTATTTCCGGGGACCTGATTGAAGTATACGTCCTGCCTTTGTGTTTCCTGTTCCATTGACCGGTGCCAAGATGCAGGTTTTTTTTGCCCCCTACCGTGGGAGGGGGGAGGCGGTTGAATGTAAACCTCACACATGAAATATTGTCCCGTTCATTTTGCGCTTAGTCGTGAATGGTTGTTCGATTCCTCTAACAAAGCTGCCCTTCCAGTATAGTTGTCGCAAACGGTTGTGCCTTGCAGCGAGCACAGAACTCTGGTGGAATTGTGTACTGGTTCTCATCCAAGAGGGCATTCCGTAAGTCATACCATAAATTCAACAACAAACCAGTCTGGGGAAACGTCCAGCTTCACGGATTTATTATCAGACCTCTGCAAAAATGTACGACATGATTGAGGCTGTGTTAGGTGAGTGGAACAATCAGTTTTTGGAAGGAGGGCGGAGAGAGGGGGGGGAGAGAAGAGAATTCTGAGATCCGCGAAGACAGACTGAAGTCTGAGGGGTGCGCCTGGACAGTCATCTGCTGTGACGCGTTGTTTGACCGGACAGGGTGGCGCCGCATACCTGTTGGGTTCTGGCCATGGAAGCTGTAGGGACCAGACGAAGGGTTCGTTTCAACAAAGAGCATGATTATATAGCTCCACGGATCTCCACCCTCTTCGCCAGCGAAATAAGGGAATTTGGAGTTCAACGGGGTGTATGTGGATCAAATAGTCTTAATGAGTTCACATGTACACTTGTAAATGCAAACAGATGGAATGAACACAAAGGCAACTGTCGACCAAGTAAGTTTTAAAGTCAGTAAACAGGATCTCTGCTCTTCTAGCCTTAAACGCCTCTCCAAAATGGACACATTTTGACTCAAAAAGAACTGCCAGCGTCTTTTTTGGTGAATAAACAGCCTGAAGGCTCCGCCATTTAGAAGCAGCTTACAGTAAGTGGGCTAACTCATGAAATTTCAACCGAAATTCCGAAGTGTGTTTTCGTTTCGAAAATATTAATTTAGTAGGCTTGTTAAACTAATGGTCATGCAGCATAATTTTATAATAATTCAGTTACCGCAGGGTACCGGCTTTCGAAAGAACTTCTTGCCGGTTGCATGCAAAAACTACACTCTGTAAAAAGGACTACTTAAATGGCATGCATTTTCCCCATTGATTTTCGATGCTCCTAAAAATTCAATTATGTTTTATGGAAATTATGCATAAAAATACTCATTCTTATATTCATTCGGTAGAACATTACGTCTTCTTCCATTTTCATACTCATACGTAGAGTATAATTCGCTTTTAAAAAACTTTCT
This sequence comes from Spirometra erinaceieuropaei, assembly GCA_902702965.1. Taxonomy (NCBI): domain Eukaryota; kingdom Metazoa; phylum Platyhelminthes; class Cestoda; order Diphyllobothriidea; family Diphyllobothriidae; genus Spirometra; species Spirometra erinaceieuropaei. The sequence continues at coordinate 705,227 of CACRXP010000042.1, read as the reverse complement.
AATTGTGAGATTTTTTAATACCACAAAATGCCCGTTTGTCAAGTGTCATGTCTCTACATGGCTTATAAAGTTAACGATATGGCTCAAATCCACCGCTATGTTTTATGAGCTCCAGATGATTTCCCATTAATACTGTTGAGAAATATATGTTCTTCCGTGAGCGGAAAATATGCGGCTTGTAGCTTGGAAACCCTAAATGCAAGTGTAATGTTAGGTCAGGTCCAAAATGTTTCGAAAACTGGAAAAGTTTTTGAAAACCGAATTGTACCCTTCCTTCGAGTAAAAAAATCGGAAGAAGACGTAATTTTCCACCGAACGGGTAAAAGAATGGATATTTTTATGCATGTTGTTCATAAGATATAATTGAATTTTTAAAACCATCGAAAATAAATCAGAAACATACATGCCGTTTAAGAAATCATTTTTTATAAGGTATAGCTTTTGCATGCAGCCGATAAGAAGTTAGTTCAAAAGCCGGCATATTGAGGTAACAGGATTATTATAGAATTACGCTGCATGCCGGTCAGTTTTACAACCCTACTTAATTAATCTTTTCGAAACGAAAACTCATTTCGGAATTTCGGTTCACATATTATGAGTTAACCCACCAAGTTTACATACGGAGTGAAAAGTCAATCTATGCGAACAACTAAACCATCTTTTTCCCTTTAATCACTTTGTGCTCTACCGTGTCCTTCCCTACATTTTCGATCGCATTTTAGTGACCTCTTAGACTGTCTGTGCTGAGCTATGACCTCGCTGATTCCCTGTTGATTTTGTTAACAAATTTAATCTAGTGTATATTCTTTTCTCGCTCTCTACGTTGCATGAACCGACATATCTGCAGTCAGTAAAAATGTGTAAGCATGTAGAATGCGTCCAAGCCAAAATACAGCATAGTTGCGGACAATTGTTGCTGTTCAATGAAAGGGGGAGATAGAGCACGAAATGTTTTACAAGACTGAGTGTAAGAAACTATGATAAAAAGACGAGCATTTCCAAAAATTTCGCAATCGAACTTCCTCATAATATCAAAAGTGGTGTCGGTCATCAGCGGTCCGCCTGGTAGCAAGTTTCATGGATGGACGACTTGTTAGCTGATGAGGAAGAAGGTTCTGACGTCTGTTTGCGTGTTTTCGCTTCCAACTTTGTACCGAAAACCGCATGGGTGAGCTGGGCATCCCTACATCGAGGGAGGCCATTGCAGCCTGACTTTCAGTTCAATGGAAGACAGCATCATCATTTTTATGAAGTTGGAAGTATTCCAAGATTATGCAGTTACCCAGAGATGGGGCCTTGTCTTAGAATTGCTTCGCCGGTAGACTAACCTCCTAATCATTCAGCAGCGCTCCCGACGGAGTCATAACGCGGTAGACAATTACTATGCTTGCAGTTCAACAAAAAAACAAGTTAGCAACACAGTTTTGGGACTTTGGACGGGCTTGCATGCACGACCGAAACTAGGACTGTTCTTGTCGCCAGTGACAAACAGCACTTCCAATGAACCCATTTTTTCAACTTCCTTTGTCTGAGTAATCAGTGCTCATGCCCAGCCGAGGAGATGTGACCGGAATGCCTTTTCAGGGAATTTTGATGGGGGCCTCTAGAGCCAGGTTGTCCAAAAAGCAACAGATGCATTTGCTCACAATGGTTGATGCACTGCTATCCAAGGGATCGGCTAATCTCACACCTCTTCAACCGGACTGACTTCGACCGACAGGTACAGCCTGATATGTTAACCGAAGTTCTGAAATGCGTTTTCCACTTAAAAAGACGGTCGGATCTTACTTCGTAGCCGTACCCAAGCCCAGCCACCCGTCATACAGAATGGGGAGTTTCATACTAACCCCTAACTCCTAACCCTATCCCCTAAGCCGAGCCCCTAACCCAAAAGCTCAACCTCAACTCTAACTTCCAACACTGACCCCTAGCCATAACCCTACACCCTAACCCTCACCCCCAGCTCTGACCCCCTAACAGGTGTGGCCACGAAACAAGATCTCACCGGAAAGGCTACTTAAATGGGACGTAATATTTATTACCATACAGCATAAACCCAGGATATTTCAGTTACTTTGGTATGCCGGCTTTTTACCGAACTTCTTTCCGGCCGTCTGCGAAATCCACGCTGTAGAACACGACTACTTAAGCATTATGAGTTTCTCCCATTGATTTTGGATTTCCTTATACATGGGGTTTATAGAAGTTAATAATGGATTTGAGCCACATAGTAAACTTCACAAGCAACATTAGCAAATGCAGGGACAGGGTGTTTTATGAAGATGCATTTCACGGTCATAGAAATCTCATAGTTAGAAACTTTTTTGAACTCGAATTATACTTAAGTGGTCGTCTTTATAGAGTGTAGATTTTGCAGGCGGCCGGAAAGCAGTTCATTCAAAAACCGATATGTCGAAGTAACTGAAATATCCTGGGATTATGCTGTACGGCAATAAATAGTACGACCCTACTTAAGTAGTCTGTCGAAAACGCATCTTAGAATTTCGGTTAACATTTCATGAGTTAGCACATCTACTGTGCGTGAGAGTTGCATTCCCCGGTCTTCCCAGTGCAGCATGGCTTTTAAAAGCACACAATCACTCGACGAGAATTTCCCTGGTCCTAAGTTCACTTCGGCTTTCTGCCTTCACCAGACACCTACCGATTCATGAAACCACCGCTCCAGGCGACTGCAGGGTCAGCCAGCATGTGTCAGTCAGTCGATCGATCGATTTTCCGCCAGTGAAACCGGGCGTTCCCCCTCACTAGCCTGGCACTGGCAACCGGCTGCAACTGGTTAGTGTGACTGACATTGACCCCCGTTCCCCGTGTAACCTCAACTGAACACGGATCACAACACCCTACATTGGATTGGATTCGGTTATGGTACAGCACGTCTGCCTCGGGCCCTCGCACATGTGCTGAGGCCATCACCATAGCGACTATTCATATAACATGGGCGTCAACAGCAAAATACCGACAGCTGTTTCGGAGCACAGTTGACCTCTATTTATTGGACGCTGTAATTTGAGGACTCCGAAGACCAGTTGGCGAGCATATGTGGGCCTTTGATAAATTCTCATCGGATCAGCACATTTATATGGGAATAGGGGCACTAGTAAAACATGTGAGATGTAGGAGAAATCGATTTCAGTTTGTCCTTTCATACATGTGGGGTGTGCGAAAGGGGGACAGGAATAAGAGACGAGTTGTGAGGCAGTGAGGATCAAAGGAAAGGGGGAGGGCGCAGAGGAATGCATGCAGACAACGGACCTTCGGCCACAGTAGGTGAGGAGCCTGTAACAGGTTCTTCTGTGCGTACAAGACCACCTCTGCTGTTGCTATCAGTCACTGACATAGGGCAGTTAGGTGGACCCTGTAAATCAAACGAAAGAGCTCCTTGGGGTTACTCGGTGGCCGGAACCAACAGTGTGCAAGAGAAGGTCGCTGTGTATGCTCTTAATTTCACCTTTTCTTAGCCATGCCTGGGGGTGTTGCCGTATTCCTTTGGGTAGGCGCCTGCTCGTGCGACCAATACAACCTGCTCCACAAGAGCAATTAAAGAAATAAATGCGCGTGGAGGTGGTCCGAGCTGGTGAACTATCCTCCCTTTCACCGTGTAAACCTGGGTTGGTTGAGGATAATACCCCAACTCTAGGGTTATAGTGACTGAAACATCCAAACCCTTGGACGCCTAACTTCTGTGCAGGACAGTTTCACCGTCGTATCTGACGATTTCCACCGTGTGCTCCACAACAAGTTGAAGCAGGCACGGTGACTTGTACGTGAATAAGTTTATGGTGAGTGTGGACTTGCGCAGCATCTACCGCACCCTCTCCTCCCCACCTGGGCGCCGTGTCAAGACAAAGTCAAGAAGACCGGAGGCGGGGGAGTGCGCAAGTGGATGACGCGGCCGAGCCCCCACCTAGGCGTACCATCACGCCCCCCTGACCCACAACGAACACTTGACCAGAATTCTAACCAACAACAAAAATGAGGCAGAAAGAGGAGAGGAGGGCACGTGTCAGTGGGCAACCGTGCACACGGCCTGTATACCCAGCGGGAGCGTAAGCGCATCTACCGCTATAGAACCAGGTACCGGAGAACTGTCAGTGCACACCAGGCTACGAAGGCCATGGTTTGCTGATCATGACATAGCAGACGCTGACAAGCCTTGGGACTTCTGCACAAAAGTGAACAATTATTGCTGCGTTTGGAAAAGGAGGTGCTAAAAAACCGTTAGAGATATGAGGAAAAGCCATGTTATTCACACCTATATCAGAGCCTGCCAGTGAATACCGTCTTTTGTCTCTCATATTGACCAGTCGGTGACCCACCAGAAAAGTGGGTGTTTTCGTGTTCCCTAGGTAACAGCCTGTGCTAACCTCCTCCGAATCACCACAGCCTACTATCGATCGTACTGGAGCGGTCTCTTCCGTGGTCGTCAGTGCACACGCTAATCTATATCCCCTTCATTGCTCCATGCACCCCCTTTCGATGGGTTGTTTAAGCTGCGTTTGGACTGACACCTGCGTGGCAGAGCTTGATACCAATGAACACTACATCCTTCGATGATTGGTTGCGGGCGGACAAGGTCCATGCACAGGCACGCGTTTCGCGACTCAGCTGTCGGCACTCGATTTGTGAGCACACTTTCTGCCAGTGATTACTGCCTCATTGCAGTAAACGTTGTCCAACTCACTCCGACTTCGCTGCACTTTGACTTGGGAAACCCTCGCGGCTAGATCTCAGTTGGTAGCCCGGAATGGGAAGCGGACGGCGACCTTAACCCTAATCCCAACCTTAACCCTTACCCTAACCTCAACCGTTACCGTTAACCCTAACGGCAACCGTAACGCTAACCCTAGCCGAAATCGTAAACGTAACCGTAGCCCTTAGACATAGCCGTAACTGAGAAGCCTAACTGTAATACTGGAACCTATTCGTACGCTCAAACCCTAACCATAACACGAAAACCGAAGCCTGAAGGCATAACCATAACCGGAAAATCGGAAACCATTAACCGGTACCCTAATCCTAACCTCAAACGTAAAACGTAAGTCAAATGTGTCCGATGTGACTATAGAGGCCCACAAAATAACCCCAGTAAACAAACGCCCCAGCCACCTGTAATGCGGGTACGGGCTACCAACTGCGATCTAGCCAACCTCGCGTTCTCGGTACATCTCGCTTCGATGGTCTGGTCTAATCACACAGGCGACATCTAATCGGAAAGTTTTTTCGGCCACACATACACATGCGGACTGCACCTGGACAAGATCCATTTTCTTAACACGCGGTCGGTGGATTAGAATAGGGTTTGGCTAGGACAAATCCTCATCACGCACCCAGTTATTAGCTGTAAAAGTCTATCGCTGCCTCGCTTAACGCCCTTTACCCAGTTTTGCTTATTACAGAGATCCTTGAAGAGGCAAGACACGGGGGGGGGGAGCCTAGAACTAATATTCAGCGAAATTATGGTCTACTGAAAGGTTAGGATTAGGACACAGAGGTATTTACCCCCTCTGGAATTCCTCGGAGGGCCACCTACACCACTGGGGGGTCATATTTCCCTGTCTTACCCTAGAGGATGAAACTATGTTACGGCAGGTTTGGACACATTGTTCGAAGCCAGCCCATTGCAAACTAAAGCCATGCCGCAGAACAGTCTCGCTTATCAATTGTGTTGGTAATTCAACAGTTAGGACGGTACCTGTCAATGCTCGATGCTCCGGAGACTGCAATACGGAGGAAGCTCCGCCCCCGTCGATTTTCGGTGGCCAAACAGTGAGAACGCTGTAGATAGGCGATGCCTTTGATATTAAATATGATAACTTGGGTAGAAGTTTGAAGAGCAGGGTTGTTCTCTCAGAATATCGGCCTGTATTCCGCACTACGTAACAACTGGAAGCAGAGCACTTAGGAGGGGGATAGGAGGGAGGGGAGGGGCCAAAAAGGAGAGTTGGGAATTTCAATCAGCTACTTTTCTGTTGGACGGTGATCGCTCATCTGTGGGTCTGATTTATGTGGTTTTTAGTCCAGAGCACCATATTGGTTAACCCCATCAACAGTCCGACCGTCGGTTCCATCTATGCCCACCGTCTGTTTTATAGCGGAGTGAGAGCAAGGATGAGGACTTGCGCGTGGATTAGTTCATTGCGATAGTAGACTTGCGCTGCATCAATCGCAATCTCTTCTCCTCCTCCTTCACCTGGGCCCGGCTCAGACCGGAGACAGCAGAGGCCGCAGGTGACTGGCGCGGCGCAAACCCGCACCTAGGCGTTCCACATAACCACCATGGTCCACAACAAACTCTTGACAAGGACTTTAAATGACAACGAATATAGGGGGGAGGACGGCTGGGATCCAACCTGGCGCGACTTGCGTCTGCAACTCGACTTACCACCACACCCAAAATGTTGGCATTTTCTGTGGACGCGTGTTTCCGATAACGCCTGCCGGACGCCGATCTAGTCCCCTGGGTTGGTCCAGCACATTCAACGCGTTGCCCCTTCCCCTATGAAGGAGGGCCCATGCAGTACTTGACGGGTCGACATCTGATCGATACGTCTCTGACAATGCCCCTCGGCTAGATCGCAGTTGGTAGCCAGGAATGATAAGCGGACGGCGAACTTAACCCTTATTCTAACCTCAACTATAACCCTAACTTAGGAAATCCTGCTTGGGTAGTTAACTTACTGTATCAGATTTGGTGGATTCCGGACGTTGTAGTAGGTTGGGCGGATAACTTAACCCAAATGTGATTAAACTCGCGTCGTCCGGCGGGCCTCGTAGCTCAGGTGGTTAGAGCGTTGGCTGCGCTAAAGCCTTCCCCTTTCTGCGTGGGTTCGAATCCCACCGAGGCGCCGAGTTTTTCACAGTTGGGTCAATATGAATTATTCAAAATCTTCCAAAATATCAATGGTTTACTGTTAACCCGAACGGTATCCCCAACCCTAACCCTAACCGAAATCGCAAACGTAACCGTAGCCCTTAGACATAGCCGTAACTGAGAAGCCTAACAGTAATACTGAAACCCATTCGTACGCTCAAACCCTAGCCGTAACCCGAAAACCGAAGTCTAAAGGCATAACCCTAACCTGCAAATCGGAAACCATTAACTGGTACCTTAGTCCTGACCTCAACCGTAAAACGGAAGTCAAATGGGGCAGATGTGATTATGGAGTCCCACAAAATAGCCCCCGTAAACAAATCCCCAGCCACCTGTAATACGGGTCCTGGCTACCAAATGCGATCTGGCCTGCCACTCAACTGGTGTCAAAATAAAAGTTGTGATTACTGTTAGTATGCTACAGGCAAGTCAAACATGTCTTTTACACACTGTGAATGATTTTACTCATCCTGAGTGTTGTCAGTGGAGCAGCACCTTCAGCCGATCAAAATTCAACGAAAACCTCATGTGGATGACGCATAGTTGGATTAAATTTCGTTATGAAATAGGTAGGCCGTTTTTGTTTTCCCCAACGTGGAGGCAGGACGTTCAGTTAAATTTCCGACTGCTTAAAGGTATTTTGCGCGCTCTACTTTCGTTTTCGTGCTCATCAAAAATTACCAGGCACGTTTCGTTGCCTTTCCATAGCTGATGCTTTGACAACAATTACCACACGCGGCAGTTCCTGGCACAAAAAGGCAGGAGAATCTCGCTTGTTAAACCATCACGAACAACATCAATGACCCGCGCTTGACTGCTGTAACCGGTGTGCACTAGGCGTCAGTGGCTGCGCACCGAAATACGAGCCGTTTGCAACACAGGCCCCTCTTTTCCGCACACCGAGGCACTTAAGGCAAATTTTTGCTTTACTTAAATTCCAACTATCCGCGAACTTGTTTTTTTTGGAAATTTCTGTAAGTAGTGGCAGTCTCGTTTCTCCTAACTCTCGGGGGTCGCTTCAGCTCAAGTTGCCTGCAGCTACGTCATTTGCCACTTACCCACACACAACTGAGTGCCTATTGACGCTGTCGGTAGGACACGCGCGCTTTGTGCTAGGGGCTTGATGCTGATTGGTCCCCAACGGAAGCTCAGACGCAGAAAAAAGTCCCTCCCCTACTCCCGCTTGTACATGAGGCAGGTTTTGCATTCCGTCCCATTTATTTTTCCAGCTGCACTCGATAACCCCAACTCTGGACTCTGGAAGCCCGCCGTTATTGGCTACTGTACACGAAGTACCTCAAACGTAAGATGAAACTACATGCATGGCCCTCGACTGACAACAGCAGGTGGGCGAGAAACTGTCCCTGGCACAGTCAATAAAAAATGACGTTTCTGGTCTAGTTGATACACCTGCTTGTCGTATGTCTTTTCGTTTATTTCCGGACGGGTAATACTTTCAGGAATAAGTACTAACAGTTTGTGCCTAGTTTGTGTTGATTTTCGAACAATGTATGCATTTGCAGCGCCGAAATAACAAAGCCCAGCTTCGAGCGACAACAGAAGACTGAAGGCACCAGTGTCTCAGACTACGGTGACATGGTGTGTACTGCATCATGGCCGAGAGAGACAAAGAGATATACGTTTCATTTTAAAAGTATCTTCCAAAATTTTTTCATAAAAAGGCCTTCCATTTACCGTGAATAAATATGAGTAGGAGAAATAAACAGTACCGGAGGATTGCGAAGGTGACTTACTAACCACAAGCTTCAGCTGTTGGCATCATTGGCAGTCGTTGGAGAATTCGGCGCAGAATTTACACTAGATTGTATTTCTTTTGAAACGACGCTAGTCTAGTATATATACTGCTAACCCACCAAATGTTAACTGAAATCGTGAAATACGTTTTTGTTTCGAGAAGATTACTTAAGTAGGGTTTTAAAAATAACCATCGTGCAGCATAATTATATAGTAATTCAGTTATCGCGAGATTCCGGTTTTTGAACTAATTTCTTTCCGGCCGCATGCAGAAACCACATTCTGTAAAAAATAACTACGTAAGTTACAAGCATTTTTTTCATTGATTTTTGATGTCCTTAAAGATTCAATCATATTTCATGGAAACATGCATAAAAATATTCATTAGTAAAAACTTACGTCTTCTTTTAATTTTACACTCGAAGAAGGGATATAATATAGTTTTAAAAAAGTTTAAAATCGTGAGATATTTTAATACCGTGCGGTGGCCGTTCATAAAACGTCATGTTTCTACATTTACTGATATTGCTTGTAAAGTCTTCAATATAGCTCAAATCTACTGCTAAATTTTATGAACCCCATAAACTCTCCTCCTAATAACGAAGATAAATGCAGGATTTTCCGTACGCGAAAAATATACGGCTTGTAGCTTGGGAACCCTGGATGCTAGTGTAATGACAGATCGGGTTTAAAATTATTCGGAAGTCGGAAGTTTTTGAAAACCGAATTAGACCCTTCTCTCGAGCGTAAAACTGAAAGAAGACGTTATTTTCTACGCAGTCAATAGAGAAACACATGGTTATGCACATTTTCCATGGAATATAATAGAATTTTTGAAAGCATCGAAAATAAATGCGAACAACTCACTGCTACTCAAGTAGTCATTTTTTACAGAGTATGGTTTTTGAATGCAGCCGGGAAGAAGTTCATTCGAAAGCTGGCATCTCGCGGTAACCGAATCGTTATATAATTATACTGCAGGATGGTTGATTTTAAAACCCTATTTAAGTAATCTTTTCGAAATTAAAACGCATTTCCGAATTTCGGTTAACATTTCATGAGTTAGCCCACCTACTCTATCACCTCATAAGTGTAATTCAAACAAACAGAAGCGAAAATGGAAAGTATGTGGCGTATAAAATAGGCTACATGATGTACAGCTAAGGCAAATTCCACCTGTATATGTAGCGAGAACATCGCGACTCAGTGTGCTCTCACGCTCTTCAGCTGTCTTTCCAGAGGAGGGACGGGAAACGGGGTTAACGGACAGTGGCCTCCATCGATTGATGATCGATCTGCTGCTAAAATAGGGGTGGCTGTGGAAAATACAGTTGTCGCACTACTTTTCGCGATTTCCGACTAATGTAAAAGTGGCAGCACGTTGGGGATGCGGGATTGTGGCTGAGGTTGTGTGTGTGTGTGTGTGTGTGCAGAAGCCCTGTCCTCAGTGGAGCTGCCTTGAGGAAAAAATCAAACCAGCTGTTCGCACTTCTTCTTCTTCTTCTTCTTCTTCGACATTCCGGTATGCACAAACCGCCACCAGCGTCTGCCGAGGACGACTAAAACCAACTGTTCTTATTTCGGACACCAGCGCTATTATGATCTTCGTAAATTTGACGAAAAGGGAGCGAAGTGGACGAGTGCAGCTGGGGCGGTAACCTTTTTGTTAGTGCCTGTTTACGCACAGGCCTGTGTGTGCACACGCCTGAGAGTGTGTGTGTGTCTTGAAAAGCGCAATCTTCGCGGTTGGCTAGGATTCTAAATCTAGTAACTTATCGGAGGGACATTTGATCCTGAATGTTGCTCGGAATTTTAGCCGCCTGACGTAAACGACTTAGTTTCTGTTAGGTTTACATCGCGGAAGTTAACATCTGCGCAGTCTTTGTCTACGACGTGGGAGGTCACAAGACTCAGTGTGCGCCTGTTTCACCTGTGTGAGAAGCAGGCCGATCGATCGCGCAGGGGACCATCGGACGTTTTACATTCTGTTAAAGCGACCCACCAGACTGACCTCATCTGCAGACTGTAGGCGTTGTGTGTGTGTGCATGTGTTCCCATTTTGGCGCATTTTATCGTCACGCATCGGCGTGGTCGGTCACTTGCGAATCATTTGCCCTAAGCTACACCCGTCTCTCCCATCTAACCCGTTCATGCTGTCCTAGGACATTTGGTCATCGCGTGAACCTATTCTGCTATAGGCGCATTCATGAAAATCTTCGAATAAACAGCACACTCCCGACCCCACCACAACACTCCCCCCTGCCTGCAGATACACCCCTAGGTTAAGCACTAGCCCCCCACCGCAGCGCGTACACACGCGACACCTCTTCGCAGCACACCTCACATTACTCCTGTCCTAGCTGGCATGGTGCGCAAAACGTCAGTTAGTGTAGACTGGCATATATGAAGTGGGGATCAAGTCGTGGGTGAAAGGTTTAGACGGGGCGCTTGGTCTTCTTACCCACTGCGCTCGATCTCTGATTCAAACAAGCCATCGGTGCATGAGAGAGGGTAGAGGGTGAGTCGACGGTAGGGTAAAGGACCCCACCTTCCTGTCGGTAGATTGTAAATCATGTCATTTGGGAATGGTGTTCAATGGGGGGGTTTTACGGGTGGGACAGTGCCCCAGACAACAGGCTGAAGAAAGGCAAGAAAACAATGAACGTGTTTGGATTTCTGATGAAAGTTCTCTCGTACGCCTTCTTTTTACGACGGAAATGGGCACGTTATATGAAAAATAAATAAAGAGCATTTTTTAAAAAAAATAATGGAGTTTGAGTAATGGCTTGGGACCATGGGAAGTGATTATTTTTGCTGTGCAATGTCTACAACGGCCTGCAAATGGATACCAAGATAAAACCCCATATAACGCGATCTACAGCCTACCGACAGCTACGTGCGGTCCTTCACCCTGCCGTCGACCGGAGAGAGAGAGAGGCGAGGGGGGCGGAATTTGTCCCCACGACACACCAGCGCACCCCTCATTAGAATATATCTGGCACGCTGGGAGTTGTGACTTCGAAGTCCTCCAACTGACGGGATAACTCGATCCCTCCTTGGACTATAAGTCAGGCTTCAGTTTTGTTTCCCAAAGTGATCTTCATGACGCCCCCACCGATGTGACATCTGATTCTCTCAGGCAGAAAGCCTGGCACACACAGCGGAGACTAGCTCGTGTGTGGCACGCGTAGAGTGACTGTTTGGACGTGCGGGTTACGCGTAGAGGGACCATTTGCCATGTGTGGCACGCGTAGAGGGACCGTCTGCCGTGTGTGGCACGCGTAGAAGGACCATCTGGCCTTATCAGCCACTGTGTCCGAGCCCACCTCCAGTCTTCTTGACATTGCGTCGCCATCGATGGGGGGAGAAGAGAGTGCGCAAATCTCCGTTGCTGCGTCAACCTCGTGCAACAGAGGCGATAGCCTGCCACAGTCGAAGTGTCATGTGTAGGAACACCCGTTAGGCTTCTCTAGCACACTTTGCACGGAATGTGACTAGTAGCAGGAACCATTGCCAGACCTGAAACACCTGTGCTGTTTCAGTCGCTGTAGCAGCCATCGTCACTATTCTCTTAACCAACTTTTGCACTGCCAAATGGTCGTCCCCTACTAGCGGATGCCTCGGCGGGGGAGGGAAGAGTGGCGTGGGCCAAATTTTATGAGATTATTTCGCTTCATGCTGACTGGCGTTCCTATCGGTACCTTCATTTCATGAGATCCCTATTTTTCGCTTTTTCAACGAACTATCGATTTCTGGTGTTCAGTATTCGCCCTGACGATAACTAGAAGTCACATGGCTAGAGTATCTCATACAAAGTTTGAAGAACGCTCTTAATTCGAGTCCTAAACATCCAATGTACCTCATGGAATGGCAGTCTGGAGCGGACGAATCATGGGGCGTTTCGCTCATTCTGCAGATTTTGTTGACTGTAACAATCGACAGTCAAATGGTCAGTTTAAGTTTATTTTCACTCACTAACCAATGAGACCGCAGTCCCAGGGCGAAAATGTGAGATTTGACTTCAAATCCATTGACGCGTGAGGAATTTTAACGGAGAAATCGGCAGCGGTATAGAGAAGAATCCAACTTAACTGTCAATAGACTGTGGACCGTGCCATGCGTGATTTATGGTAAAGGGAGTTTTATGAATGGAGCAGCACGCTAGACAGTAACACGAAAAAAATTAAATAAAACACAAGGATTGCCTGAGTTTTTGCCGAAAGTCTTATCCTACGCTATTGTACGACAACGGAAATGAGAGTAGTAATTAAACAATAAACAAAATTATGATAGTGGGCGCTCACCGATCTGGTTACGGAACAAGCTCGTTCCGTTGTGCCTTGGGGCTCATACTAGAACCCTCGCAGGCAGTCGCACAGCGACTAGTAGAATGATGTAAATCAGGTGGTACCGACAAAGACAGGACAACGGGCCCATGGCTCAATGGTAGAGCGTCAAACTCCATGACCAAAGATCCCGGGTTCGAATCTCAAGTGATCCACAATTGGGGTTGGGTATGACTGGCTGATGACGGCTAATAAGCCAGAAATGACCATTCCGGTCTCCCTTGTCTTTGTCGGTACCACCTAATAAACAAAATGTAAATTTCACAAAATAACGGATTTGAGTTGTGAGGTCGTGGGAAGTAATCGTTGTTGGCAGCGCAATTTCTGTAACATCCTGCAAATGTATGCCAAGATAAAACCCCATATGACACCATCCGCAATCCACTGACAGTTAAGTGGGGTCCTTCTCTATACCGTCGACCAGAAATCTTCCAGCACTTGTGCCACTGGTCTGCTTATTGTTGATTAAGATTGGAAATGTGTAAAGTCACATTACAGCGGTCTTCACTGATTAATCCAGTTCTGTTATCCGAGGAGATGGATTAAAATGTCACTTTTATGAGTTCAACTTATATAAACGTTCTAGAAAACGTTGTATGATAAAAATTCCTTTTACAAGTCTACAGGTCTACAGGACGCCGACAGCGACCAGAGGTATAGCCTCTGACGCTACCGACGAAGGGAAGACTAGGAAAGCCGCGGTGGAAGATTCAAGAGCCAAGATCCGGGGAACATCAAACTGTTATAGATTCTGTTCATAAAGAACCAGATGGCCAACTTAGTGTACCGCCAGAAGATAGAAAAGGTATCCTGGGGAAGGCAGTATGACTCATGAAGGAAATCATTCGAACAATTCTAACAGAAGCAAGATCTCTCCGTTATGAGCCAAACAGTCGTCATCTATGTCACAACCATTGGTAGGCACGGCGTGCATACGAGCGAATGGAAGGCCTTACGATGACCTAGAAACAAAAAAACGAGGCCACCTTTACATAGAGGGGACAGGGATCGATATATGTCTTCTCATAAGCTATGAGTCAAGGTCACCTGTTAAGAGGAATGTTACTAATAGGGGGTTTTAAGGGTGGGGCCTTTCTAGCAGAAAACAATGAGGTCTAGAGTATGAAAGCGGTTAAAAACAGGATTTTCGTCATACACTTGTTTTAGTAAGCTCAAGAAGTGTCGAAATATATTGGCGTGAAATAAGAGTTTATCTGGACAACGTCTAGTGTGCATATATCTTGTCTACTTATTCTCATTCAACATAAATGTTGACAGTAGTTTCCAATGTGCTTGCGTAATCACGCACGAGAGGATCTCCTACATGGTGAACGTCACCGCCATTTTGCGGTAAGGTGAATTAATTACCAGATCCCAGGTAACTGTTTTTAGTTATGGAAGGAAAATGTACATCTCCCATATCTCCCAAGACCAAGTCATTAAAGTACTCTTAGGGAAGCTGGCCTGCTTTAAGCTTCAGCAATAAACAGCATAAACAGCACTAGAGCCCGGCGTGGGGAATTCCCCAACACCACCCTCCAAGTTCCCGGAACGGTACAGTGGCTAGTGTCAAAACAAACTTATAACCCGCCAAGAGCACGCAAAGAAATCCAAACGCCTGGCTGTCTAGCAGTCTAATGATCACTTACTGTCGCTGAAACCTCGGACAGGCGCGTTTAACGGTTGAGGCAGCTGTCGCCCCAGTTCCTGACAAGTTCATAATTTCCGTTTGCCTCAGGGCATCTTGTTGGGTTTCCTTTTATTAAGCACTCCGGACGACCTTAGACCGTCTACGTCCTGCCAATGGCTCAAGCTACCGCGAAGCTTTCCCCTTTTACCCCACACTATCCTATTTATTTGCAGTCTCCGCCGCTAGCTTGGATGGGGCATACATGTGCAGGGCATGTCGCTACTATTATCGTCCGATTGGACAAGGGGCGCCCTCTTGTGTGGACATGTACAAACTTGCATGGCGCAAAAGCGGTCAGTAAGTCACTCTGGCATCCGATTTAGCACTTGCTGAACTAGAGACTCCTCGGAGTCAAAACTGTTCCAAACTTTCGACGTCTGACGAAACCAGTGCGATCCAGGCTGAGTTTCATAGTCTTCCTGGCCGTCCATCAACATCAAATCGTCGATTTCGACCGGACGGTAAGTACAGTAGTTGGGCTAACTCATGAAATGTCAACCAGAATTTCAAAAGACATTCTGCTTTCGAAAAGATTAATTAAATAGGGTTTTAACAGTACTCATCATGAAGCATAATTCTATAATAAACTCGTTACCTCAGGGTGGCGGCTTTCGAATGAACTTATTTCCGACTGCATGCAAGAACTATACTCCGAAAAAATGACTACTTAAGTAGCATGCAATTTTCTCAATGATTTTCGATGTCCTTGAAAATTCAATTATATTTCATGCGAAACGTGCAGAGAAATATTCATTCTTCTTTTTATTCGGTAGAAAATCACGTCTTCTACTCGTCAGAAGAGTATTAGTCGGTACAAACCGTATATTTTCCGTGTACGGAAAACCGTGCTTTTCTCTACGGTACTAAGAGGAGACCATAGGGTTTTCATAAAATTAAACAGTGGATTTGAGCAATATTGTTAACTTTACAAACCACATTCGTAAATGCAGATACATGGCGTTTTATGAACGGCCATTTCACAGTAGTAAAAAATCACAATAAGAAACTGTTTTGCGACCGAATTATAGCCTTCGTTCGAGTATAAAATCGGTAAGAGACGTGATTTTCTACTAAATAAGTAAAAGAATAAATATTTGGTTAGATCGCAGTTGGTGGCCAGGAATGGGAAAGCGGACGGCGACCTTAACCTTAATCCTAACCTTAACCCTAACCCTAACCCCAAACTTAAACGTTAACTGTTAACCCTAACAACAACGCTAACACTGACCGAAATCGTAAACGTAACCGTACTCCCTAGACATAGCCGTAACTGAGAAACATAACCGTAATACTGAAACTTAATCGTACGCTCAAAAATTAACCGTAACAAGGAAACCGAAGCCTTAAGACATAACCCCAACCCGAAAATCGGAAACTATTAACCGGTACCCTAATCCTAACCTCAAACTTAAAACGGAAGCCAAATGGGTCAGATATGATTATGGAGCTCCACAAAATAGCCCCAGTAAACAAACCCCCAGTCATCTGAAATACGGGCCCTGGCTACGAACTGCGATCTAGCCGAATATTTTTATGCATGTTTCCCATGAAATATAATAGAAGTTTCAAGAGCACTGAAAATCAATGAGAAATTGCACGCTACTTAAGTAGTCATTTTTTCGGAGTATAGTTCTTGTATGCAGTCGGAAATAAGTTCATTCGAAAGCCGACACCCTGAGGCAACTGGATCACTATAGACTTATGCTGCATGATAATTAGTTTTGCAACCCTACTTAATTAATATTTTCGAAACGAGAACGCCTTTTGAAATTCTGGTTGACATTTCATGAGTTAGCCCACCTACTGTATGTGCACAAAATGAAGGGAATGGATAAAATGTTGGCGTGTCCGACAGACAACTTTCGTCCATTAAAACAACACACGCTTTTCGTCCTGCCACCCTCATTAGACATTGTTTGGTTCCGCCCTCCATGCTGATTGGCCCAAACGCCACCAGACCCGATGACTGCAGTAGGCTAGTCGAGCATGCGTATTTTAAGTAACCTCGGTAGGTATGAACGTCTCCTTTGACTGCGTAGTCGTTTTTTAACCGACTTCCTAAGGCTAACCTCAGATGTGCGTGAAGCATTGGAAAAACTATCGCAGAAGCCTAGGCAGGGAACGAGAACCTGACGACCACGACCTTCAGGCCCGGCCCCGAAGGGGAAGAGAAGGGTAAGCGTCGGGTGAAGGCCCCCAAGCATATGTGGCGTACAAAGAATACCTACTACACTTATTTAAATGAAGCGCCAGTTCAGAGGATGTTGTATTCTGTACGGAACTGCTAAGGAAGAGGTCGATAGAATTTGGCAGCCAGACGAGGACATGCCCAACGCCGCGATAGCGGCGTCTACGAGTGACCTTCGGGGAATGCGTAAAAGACAGGGTACGTCGGACTCGGCCTTAAATCCGATTGGTCGGTTGGAAGGTCGAGTGGGTTAATGACAGGCAGCCCTGTCGCGCACATGCAGGCGCCCGCGAGAGACCGAGTGTTAAAACAGGCGCTCGGTGTGGAGCCACTACAAAACCACAGCTTTGGCCAAAGTCAAACTGCTCAATAAAATCAGAAGACATATAGGTCCATCGGGAAGATACAGGTCTCCTATTATGGGAATGCCCGGTACGCGTGAACTTAGTTTCCCTCGCCGGCTTGATTGACAGACAAATCTGCGGGAAATTGCTCCCATTGCAGAAGCGGTCTCGATGAGCTCCTTTCAAAAATCCAGAAGTATAGGAGAGCGCACACGTAAAAGGCGATTTTGGGAGGTATGTGGGCTACGCATAGAGCACAGCGTGGGATGATACTTAGTGTCCCTTAAACGCTGAGTGCCTGAATGCCCGCACGTAGCTTCCCCACCCAGAGACGCCAACTGTGTTAAATGTTTCAAGGGTTGCTAACACACTTTACACACTTTGAATTCTCTATAGAACATTTTGAACTCAGCCAACTATCAGTTCCACGGGGTGGGGTGAGATAATTCTTTTGGTAGGGATCAGATATATGCCCCTAAGCTTTGTTCTGATAATCTCTTACTTCACGTCAGTATATTTCGGCATTTCTTGAGCCTACTAAAACAAGTATACAGTTACAATTGCATTTTTAACTCCTTTCATACTTTTGACCACAGCAAAGCGGGCGCAGGGGCGGTTACTTACGCGTGGGTTAGTTTTAGGTGATGGTAGACTTGCGCAACGCCTGACACACACTTACCCCTCCCCCACCCTCCTGGACCTGGTGGAGAGACTGAGTCAGCCCGGCCGGAGTCGGATGCAGTAGCTGCCAGAGTTCAATATCCCGTCTGCGCGTGTCACACGCGTCCTCGGCCCCCCACGACAAGCAGCCTTCCAGGTCATGTTTTGATAGTGTGCTGGTAATTATACTCAGCCAGGTAAGTGGGTAGTTACCCATGCTGCCTAGTATAACCTACAGAGGAGTGATGCGTTTGTACATTTCGTGTTGATCACCTACTGACACAACACAACTAGTCAGATGCACGTGCAGAACGAGTCCAATTAGCCTGAGATATCTGCCTCCGAAATGCTTAATGTGAAACTGGTAGATCAAATGAAGGCCTTTAAGATGAATAAATGAAAAAGTCGCTTCCATCAAACAGAGCAGTTTGCACCAAGGGCCACCCCTATGAACACCTATCGAATCTACGACTGGTGGCATTCGTGAAATCATGACGAGATATTTCAGCCAAGTACGTAAAACCCCATAATTCGAGGCAAAATGGTGCTACCAAGTCGAAGGTCTTAGATTTTCCCCCCCAAAAGCCTGCACTTTCCGCGGAGTTTTAGAAACCTCGTGAGTGGCGCGTTTTTAAGAGATAGCGTCCATTTGTCCACATCAGAATAATGTGATTCTGTCAAACTGTTAAGCGATGCAGTTCAAAATGTCGAATGACATTTATATGACACATACGGTTGGCAGTGGCAGCCTCGAGGATGGACGAACATCCCGGCGCTTTAGTTAAAATCTGTCCTGAAGGAAGGTCAGATGACCTTTTTCATCAGAGCACCCCAAGTGAGATGAAAAGGAATGATACTGTTATTGTTGCTGACGGGATCAGATGCTGACATTCAAAGAACATATCAACGCCGTCTTCCCAGACATCCAATTTACGATGGAGGAGGAGGAAAACAATCAGCTGGCCTTCCTGGATGTCCTCGTCTGCCGCAAAGATTGTGGTGGCCCAAAAACCAAAGTGTTCAGGAAAGCGACAAATACGACGCAAATACTGAACTTCAATGGCAACCACCCAATCAGTCACAAGCTCAATTGCGTAAGGGCGCTATATCGGCGCGTTGAGACGCGCTGCAGTGAAATGGAAGACAAGGTTGCTGAATTACAATATCTTCGACGGGTAATGAGAGCCAATGGTTACCCGCGCAACTTTGTCAACCAGTGCATACGAAAACGACACCAGAGACCAAATCCAACCGGTCCGAAATCTTCGCGGGCTCTTCCGTACATCAAGAACGTCTTGGAAGCCGTCAGTCGTCTTCTCACTCCACTTGGAGTTCGGATTGAGGGCAAACTGCAATCACCCATTAGGCGCCAAGTAATGAGGCCGAGAGACCCACCGCCACGGCAGGAAACGTCTGGAGTCGTTTATCGTATCTGATGCAGTTGCGGACAAAGAAACTACGTCGGAGGAACAGGGAGATTAATTCGTACGCTAGTTGCCGAGCACGCAGCAGCAGTGAGGGGGGGAGACGCCTGCCCTCAGGTGGCGGCACATTCGACGGGACCCGGCCATATTTTCAAATTTCAAGAGGCCGAACTCCTCGCAAGGGGTGACAAGGACGGAGCCTTGAAGAACACCGCTTTCAACCGCTACCTCCGTCGACTGCCTGTCACCGACGTGGACGATTTAAGAGCGACCGATCAAGAAGCTTTGGATCCACCTCAAAGTATTACCCCTTATGCCTGTTCGGTTTAATTTTTACAGGACACGCTGATGTGGCACTCCGTCAAATATTTTTTAAAGTCGACGTAGATCGCGTGCACTGCATTGTCGCCATTGACTGGCCGGGTCCAGCGATCTAAACAATAAAGTAGGTTTTTCACGCATGAGCTGCCTCTACGAAATTCGTGCTGGGCATCGCATAGCAGATTAGGCTCTTCTAGGAAGTGCTTTAATTCTCGCTTAATTAATTTTTTCTAAAATTTTGCAGCAAATTGAAGTAGGGCTGTTTGGTCTGTAGTTGTTTACTAAGACCTTGCTGTCGCCTTTATAAATTGACGTGATCCGTGAAGATTTCCAATCGGCGGGCAAATAGCCTGCTTCGAACGAAGTTTGAAAGGGCATGAACAGCGGTTTAGATAGTTCTCCAGCAAGCTCCTTCAACAATTTTGGCGCTAGGTCATTCGGCCCAGATGATTCAGACTCATTCAACTTCAATAATTCTTTGCGAACAATTGCTTCGGCGAAAGAGACATACTCAATCGTTGGCCCGTCCACCATGTCGCAGTCTGGAGAAAGAAATACGCTTTCCTTCATAAAGATTGACTTAAAAATTGTGTAAGGTGCTCTGCCTTTTTTCCGTCTTCATTGAGTTCTAGGTCGTCACTAGCTTTCAATAACGGGATTGGGTCTCTGTTTCGTGTGCTTCTTCCTATAGAATAACTTCGGATTTTCTGCGGCTCGATTCAGAAGGTCTTTCTAGAGAGTATACGGCGTCCCGAGGATTAACCTCTTAACTAGGTTCCTCTGTGCCTTGTATGCATTTATCGACACAGACCTCCTATCCGAGAGGAATGCCCTCCATAATCTCCGCTTTTTATTCACTTCTTTTTTAAAGCTTGTGTTAGCCACGGGGGTCTGCTGTTCAGTTTCTTCCGTGAGATAGGACAGTAGTCTTTGAGAAGAACGTGCAACAACTCAATAAACCAGTCCCAATCCTTGATTATGTCGCCGGAAAAAGCTGATTCACAGTTTATGGTGTTTAGTTCAGTTTTCATTTGGGCAAAGTCACTGCGCCAAATGTTCCTTCTAACCCTGGTGGCTTGTTCGGGCAGAGAAAAAATGGAGTACTCCTATAACAGTACGACGTGGTCGCTTCGACCTAGGGGAGGTAGACATTGCACCTCATCAATGCTGTCCAGTGACTTCGTAAGAAGCAGATCCAGACAGTTTGACTGTTGCCCTTCGCGCATCCTCATCGGAAAAGAGACGTGCTGAGTGAGAAATGACCTGAACGTCATGTCCAGCAAACGTCGGTCGAAAGCATGGTTTGGACCAGATGCATAGGGCTGAACTCCAGTCGAAAAGATGTGCGTTGAAGTCCCCATGATTAAGACTTCGCACCGGATAGAGAATCCCTCCAGGTCCTCAATCAGACGGGCGTCCGCTTGGGATCATTTCTCGGCGGTCGGTAGACCGTCAGGACGTTAAGGCTCGGCGAACCCGGTGCTTTTATAGTTAGCCAAATTTCCTCAGAAGTACACGTAGGTTTATTGGTTTTGCCTGAGACTATAAGCCCGTGTTTTACATACGTGAGTACGCCTCCGCCCTGACGTCCTGACCTGTCTCTTCTAAACAGCTGGTATCCTGGTATAGTTAACACACGGTTGTCCGCCTGCTGGTTCAACCAAGTTTCTGTAAATGAGATTATATCCGGGGATAGATCAGATAGATGGATCTTTAACTCGTCAACTTTCGATAACATGCTCTGCACATTTGTATATAGAACTTTCGGCTTGCGATTTATGGCTGTCAGAGAAGTAGTTTCGATTCGCCTAGGACTTTCGCCTTCTATGCCAACTGCGCGGTCATCCGGATTGGGCCCGTCCAAAGAAAGAATGATGAGCGCTCTCAGATTTGGATGTTGTAGAAAACCAAATTCCGCTCTCCTTCACTGAGTCTCTTCCTCAGTGGTAGAACAAGAAGATGACGTTTGAGCCTCTTTGCTGGCGAATAATCCGGTTGAAAAAATCGCCGGGGTTGGTGCCTGGATGAAGAAAGACAGTGATGCCATAGAGCAGGTGCAACGACGGGCCACAAAACTGGTGGATAATCTCAGGACTCTGTCATACCCAGAAAGACTGATCCAGCTAAACTTGTACCCCTATCCTATAGACGGAGGATGTGTGACGTGTTATGGACATTCCGCATTATCCACAGGCATGCATGTTCGCTCAATTCTGAAGACTTCTTGGACTTCACGACCATGAATCACCTGCGCGGTCATCTGCACCAAGTCAAGCGGGAGCGTACACGCCTAGACCATCGAAAGTTTTCCTTCGGACAGCGTGTTGTTCGACCGTGGAACTCACTCCCAAGTGACATAGTGACATCTGATACAATGGCTGTATTTAAAAGGCAGCTGGATCGTTTGATCATTGATAAACGTCGACTCTAATTGCAGGACAATCTGCGGCAAGTCATAAATTTTTTTTCCTGATTTCATTCCCATGTAAGACATCCCCGACGTTTCATGAAAATTCCCCTCGTAAACTATGCAAATGACTGCACTTTATGCTGATCGTATATAACTGCACTTAAACTTTCATATATACATGGAAATGACTGCCTGTCGCACCCTTGGCAGTCCCACACTGTAAAAACGATTTCCGTAAAAAATATGTTACTGGCAAAATTTCAGTAAAGTGTACATTTAACATTTACATTGTATGTACCGTTTTCAAGAGGGTCATCAAGGACATTGCCTATTGCCCTAAATATACTACTACTACTACTACTACTACTACTACTACTACTACTACTACTACTACTACTACTACTACTACTACTACTACTACTACTACTACTACTACTACTACTACTACTACTACTACTACTATACACAAGCCGAAAAGCCAAATATACATAAAAGCAACAACCAAAGGGTCTCCAGCAGACGGTCACCATTGTTTGAGGCTCCTCGGTGTTTTTACCAAACAGGACTCGTGATCGAATGCTCAAAAGTTGATGAGCAGAATTCCTAGAAAAAGGGGCACTGCTCAATAATGTGAGTTGGAACGGTAGGGTGTAGGACGCCGACTAACTGAAAGTAGCTTGTGAACCCTATCCTACGAGAATTCTGGTAGGGGGGGGTTTTATGGGTGGGGTAAAACTCAAAACGGAGTGCAGGCGGAGTGCAAGAAGATATCGCATATAATTAAATTTATGTAAATTCCTCATTGGTAGAGGGGCGCTTGTCGATGGCGTGACGGAACTCCCTTATCCTTTTGTGCCTTGGGACTCCCCCTACCATTGTATAAGCCCGAACGCAACCGACAGGACAGCGAGCCCGTGGTCCAGTGGTTAATGCGCTGGACTCTAACCAACAGGCCGGATGATCGAGCCCCGAGATTGCACACCTTGGGGTTGGGTATGGCTGGCTGATGACGGCTAATAAGCCAGGAGTGGCCATTCCAGTCTCCCTTGTTTTTTCTCAGTAATACTATCTCATCGGAAGTTCTAAGAATTGTATCAGTACGGCGTCCACTAATTTGAACTACCTGCATGGCGATATGGTCTCCCTTGACCACAGGCTAACCTCACCGAATGCGAGCTGCTATACCACAACCTGAGAGGCCACACTGATACCGTATGTCATCTAGTAATTTAGATCCGTCAAAGAAGGCAGAACAATGAGCCCGTGCCTTAAAATGCACGTCAAATGAGCACACAGTCTTGGGTTCAGGCGCTGAATTATTGAAATCGGGTGTTAAGGCGCAGTTACATGTGGACGGCCAGAAATGGCCATCCCAGTCTCCCTTATCGGCAGTAATTCTACCTGACTACTTCCGGTTATGCCTGTTAAGATTGTAGGATGGGCTATAAGGCACAACGGGATGAGTCTGATGCGTAATGTAGGCAGAGAGCTGAACAGACCGTCTTACAATAGGTAAATGTTTGCAATCGTCGACTACAGAACAGCGACTAGGTGACTAAATGGTACAGTAATTGCTTTAACGATCACCGAGTAAAGAGATCTGGCTCAGGCTCCCAGCTATCAAGGTCTAGGGCTGAGTGCCATTAGCTGAGTACGCGGCCACAATTATGGCTATTCTGCCTATAAATCCCTTGTTCTGATACCCGCCGTCTTGTTCTACTGATCGGAACCTGACCTGATGATCATGGCACTCCAGGTACACTCACTACTTAGGCGACTGCAGGTCCGCATTCAGCCGGACACTGCATCAGGCTTCTCTCACGTGCGTTTTTGAAACAGTGTCGCCATTTTTTCCTCTGTCTTCACTTCTTCCCCTTCCTCTG
This sequence comes from Spirometra erinaceieuropaei, assembly GCA_902702965.1. Lineage (NCBI taxonomy): Eukaryota > Metazoa > Platyhelminthes > Cestoda > Diphyllobothriidea > Diphyllobothriidae > Spirometra > Spirometra erinaceieuropaei. The sequence continues at coordinate 681,314 of CACRXP010000042.1, read as the reverse complement.
CATCCTTCCGCCCGCCTGACCTAGCGAATACTGATTTCTCCTCTGTTTCATCTGTCCAAACTACTATTGCACAACACCCGTCAGCTGACCACGCTGGCATCTTCTTTGAGAGGAATAAAAACACGCGCAGACTTTGCAGTAGAACTAACTGGGAACATCCATTAGTATGAACAGCTGGAGTTTTGCGTTCAGTGTGTCGCCCGCGTCATTCTCCTGTTCTCTCCTTCCAGTGTGTAACGCAGTAGAATCACCGATGCAGTTGACAGGTCGCCACGTAACCCTTCCCATTTTCAACGAAACTCGTGACACTGACTGCCTTTTGTCATCAGAATATGGGGACAAAACTGAAGCGCTTTACCCCTGAGGGAAACGCCTGAAGGTTTTCCTTGATTTGCGAGTAATGGCCCCATCGTCCTCTTCAACCTGTCCCCCCCTCCATTTGAGTTTTGGAAACCTACTTGACAGGAAATGTTCAAAAATCGGGACTGTGAATCAGCGCTTCGGACAGCAAGAGAGGCAGTGACTTAAGCCACGACATTGGTAACCTACGCCAAAATGTGTCACATAATGAGGAAATGAGGTAGTCGAAATCACCACCCGAAACTTTAGATCCTAGACGAAGTTCTCCCAGTGAACGGCCCTTCTTCTTCTTCTTTTGACATGTCACCAGGGCATTGTATTTTCACTATTAGCAAGCAAAATATTTTTAAGAGGCACTGGAGACGAAGACGTCAGTGGCCTCGTCAACGAGGACTGGTGAAGAAAAACGCAGACCTTTATTTGCATACTCTGGGGACCTAACAGCTGTTATTTTTGTCATCTGCAGGTCCCATTTACCGAAAAATTAAATGATGTTGCATTCATTTGTATCTGCATTCCGCTTCAGCTTGTGGTGACGCATTGGCTCTATGTCCAAGCCCTGCTGTAAGGGAGAACCTGTTTTATTGTCCAATGAGAGTTCTGTTCTATTATGCGTCCGTGCGGACCAAGTCTAGTACTGGTAGGCTTCAAAAGTTTGTCTCTTCTCATGCCCGTCGCGATGCTTCCATCGACGATGTGCTAATTAAACATAGAAAGAACAATGCTAAATTCGTCGTTCGGCCATTGAAAACGAATCATGGTGGCTTCTGCACTGTCTGCTTAATTTCAATAGAGGAACTTTATTTCATACTGCATGAAGATGGATTTTTAAGCAACTACGCATCGACAGCAAGTCTCGTCTGTCCAAAGTGGGCATTGTGGAGAAGTCAGAAATTCAGCAACCGTCGGGTTTAATTACTTCTCCTCAAGTCAAGCTCCACTCATCTAGCACCACCCAACCCGACTTTAGAGGAACCTATGATGTCTGGTGCCCGACATTCAGTCAGAATAACATTTACCCCCTAAAAGTGCGATGAGTTTGGTTCTCTTGTGGTCGTCAGCGCAGTCGCTTACTCATGGCGTCTTTCTGTCCACCCCACGCGCTCTGTTAATCACTGGCTTGAGCCGCGCTAGACTTGGGACCAGCGTGGTGCGAGTTCGAGGCCTTCGTCATTCGTTGATTGGTCGCGGGCGAGAAGGGCCTAGGTGTGCGCCGCGGTTAGGTTGCTTAGCTACATGCCGCATTTAGGCTGGTCCAACCCAACCTGTTTTTCCTGGTTGGTGATTTGGGGATTTTCGAGGTTTCCACCATACTACCTCGATACTCCTCTTCCGTTCGGTTGCTTGTTCACTTCTTCTTCTACAGCCCGTTGGACGAGTTACTCTAGACGCTGTCATGCCTGCTTTCAGCATTTGGTCGGACCCCTACAATTACGTCTAAAGTCTGGCTCAGTATCTTAAATGCTATTGCTCTCGTGATAACCATCTTCGACAAGTCCGTCGTTCAACAGCTGGTGAATCGGACTGAGTCACATCACTTCTCCCTACACTATGGTCTATTTACTTAGCAGCCTTTTAGCGTCTCTTATTAGCATGTCTTTCTAGGAGTCTAAAATGAACGATGTTTAGACTACCGCCCGAATACTCCCATCTCTAAAAAGATCAATTACTTTGATCCTATATCCTTCAGTCCAATTACAGTAGATGCGATACCTCATGAAGTGCTAACCTAAGCCATGAAATGCTTTCGATTCGGAAAGACTACCTAAGTAGGGTCGCGAAATCAATTAACTCACAGCATAATTCTAAGATATTTCGGGCATGTCAGAATGTCGGCTCTTGAATGAGCTTCCTTTCAACCGCATTCTGCAAAGGTGACTGCTTAAGTAGCATGACAGAGGTGAGACCCGGTCGATTTCGAGTTCTATTCCCGCACATTTAATCGATACGAACCACTGAGTCGATGCCAAGAAAGCATTTCAGGTTTTCTACCGGACACCAACATGCTTCTCTAAAGGCCTACGCCAACGGATACTAGCAACGGCCGAGGCAGTAGCTATACGGAAAGCGAACCCGGTGTTATGCTGTCAGAAAACTCTGACACAAGCGCTTTCTCTGCCGTGGTCAACGCCAACCCCAAGTGATGAAGCCATGCCGCCTCAAATCCCCAATCACGATGATGGGTACTCCGTGTACTCAATCCAAGAACATCACTCAAAGACTCTCTTAACCTCCTCCCCTAACTCTGACGACTAACACCCGCCGACCTTGTCGTGCGGGCGGCGTGGGGATGATGAGTGTTAGTGACTTAATAGCCCTTGAGACATCTATAAACACTGTTGATTTTGTACATTTTCATCCCTTCATGTAATTGTATTGGCCTGACGAAGAATTACCGAAAAAGCGTGTTTGCCAACTTGACTTTTGAATTTGTTAACATTGACTTTTTAATGTCTCCATACTTTTGAATATATTTTATAGAAAATGTGCGCAAAAGTGTTCTTTCTTGAATTGATTGGATAGAGAATCCCGTCTTCTTTAAATGTTATGTATGGGGAAAAAATATCTACGACTTAAAAAACGTTTCTAGCCAGGAAATTTTTATGACCGAGAAATGCCCAATCATGCAGCATCGTATAAGCGTGTTAATTCATGCTGTTGATAAAGTGAATAACATGGTCCAATTCCATCCCAAAATTTTGTGAGCTCTACATGACTTCTTCTTAATAGTGCATAAAATGTATGATTTTCCTTACATGGGAAAAAATGGCTTGTAGTTTGGAAACCCTGGATGAAAGTGCAACGACAGGTCGGGTTCAAAACTATTCGGGAATCGGCAAAAAGTTTCTTAAAACAGCACCTTCAGGTATAAAATTTGAAGAGGACGAAAGCCGCCATCAAATGAGTAAAGTGAATAATATTTTTGTGCATTTTTCCTGTAAAAAGTATTTGAACTCATAAGGACACCTGAAATTCACGGAAGAGAAGTTTATACTATTTAAGACGTCAATTGTTAAGGAATTTAGTTTATGCTGGCGGCCTGCTTGAAGGCTGTCATCCTGACGCGAATGAATGATGTGACGACGTTATTTAAGCAATTTTTGCAAATTACAAAAACCAATTTCAGAATTTCAGTTAATATTTCAAGAGGTAAAATATCTACTGTAATTTTTCATCCATACACCTAGAGCTGATGTTGTCGTAGACACCGCCACCCCATACTACCCCACATTTTCAAACTCGCAGAGTGGTACCTCGGACGCTGTTGTTCTAATGGCCCGCCCGGTTCTAGGAGGCGCAGGCATATGCATTCCCTGATTGCTCATCGGCCTTAAATACTAGTCCCAACTACCTCCTAGCACACGGAGAATTGTTCTTTCCCTGTTCTGTTTGTTCAGTCTGCGCAATTGGAGCTGAATACGTGGGGTTCTGTATGTCAGCAACAAAGCAGGTGAAGAATTGATTGAGCCGGTCGCTGATTGACTGGCACCCCGTATGACGGTCGCTCGTTCTGCTGCAGATACTACCTCTGATGATGGATTCCTGCACGATTTCTGGAGCTCAAAGCAACAAAGTGATGGGCACGGTGCTCGATCAGACTTCTTCTCCTTTTTCTTTACTCAATTTACTAACAAAATTCCCGAGGATCCTACTCACCCACTCCTAACCAAACTAACTGCTGTGAGCGGTTTTCGTCCAAGCCCGTGTGGTTTCTGTCGTAAGCTAGCATACGACGATCAGTCGTACCATCCTTGGCGTGACTCCTGACGTGTATTAATACTGAAAACTGGATATTGAGATTGGAATCTGGTAGCATGGTAGTCACACCGTCTTATGTTGACATTTTTAGCCAGTTAAGTCTACATTTAGCCGTTTTTATGCTGGCACTGGTGATTTAAGTGTGACTTCACTTAAGACGTGGAATAATAATCTCAAAATAGAACTGTCTCTCTTGATTTGTCGTTATCTCCACGCATATCGTCCTCTCGGTCGTATCTTCTGGCGACCATCACCTGATAGCAGTCCAACGATTGTCCCTTTCTTGTACCCCCTACAACTAGCATACAAAGCTGGACTCGGTACCATAAACACTGCAGCTCTACCCGTTCATTTCGCTCTCTGGGGCTTGGGTAATGGTCGACTTCTCGACTGCTCGTCTACTTTGAATACTGTTTCGCTCCGCCTTCTGAGAAGGCAAACGCAGTCGCTTACTCACACGCCTCCAGTCCACCCTACAGTCTGGTGGATTATCTACAATGACCTCAGTTCAGAGCGTTGATAAGCAATCTTTGTAGACACTTAATGTTGATTTTTTAATTGTCCTGCTTAATTTCGGTTGCTATATGTCAATGCATTAAAACTTTCCGTCCGAAAAACGAATATACCAACTATCTCTACATACTTTGTCAATCCTCTATGCATACATAGGTCCCGGCCGTAAAACCCCTATTACCATCTTTCCCGTTAGACAGGAACCTTTGGCTGCTCGCGTGTGTTTGGGGTCGTTCACCCGATCGTTGCCCTCTTTTTCACTGCGTCTTTCCATACTGTAAAAGCGGGTATCTACCCAAGAGAGAATTAGCCTATTAATACCAATTATTCCGATCTAACGGATATCCGATTGGCTTCGTGAAAAATTGTCCCAGACGTCATAGGCAACCACAACGTCGGACTTCTGGTGGAGAAGTGGTACAGGAGAAATATTACTTCTTGCTCTACATGCAAGGAATTTGCGAAGCGATCATCCGACAATTCAACCGATTTGGCATCTGCATTGCCCACAAGCCGACGTCCTCCTCACGAGCAGCATTATCTCGGGTAAAGGACCCCATATCCAAAGAACAGCAAACTAACCTCATTTACCGCATCCCGTGCGCTAACTGCCGTTGCGTTTACATTGGTCACACGAGTCGACAACTTGGGACTCGCATTAGTGAACACAAGCTGGCCATCCGCCGACGCGACCCCTTATCTCTTGTGTTTGGACCCGCTCTTGATTCTGACCACTGATTCAATTTGGACGGTACCGAGGTGGTCGCCATGGCTAACACCAAACAGGCAGGGGAATTCCTCGAATCTTGGCACTCCGGTGAGGATAGCATTAGCAGCCATGTTGGCCTAGATGTCCACTACAAGGGTCTCCGATCGCGGTGGACTGACTGGCGCCCACCTTAAGAACGACTGCTAATGCGTGCCAGGTCATGCATGATCTCGCCGACACGCCACTCCTCCCTCCCTCCCTCCCTCCGTCCTCCTCCTCCTCCTCCTCCTCCTCCTCCTCCTCCTCCTCCTCCTCTTCTTCTTCTTCTTCCTCCTCCTCCGCTCCATTCCCCTCAACACGGTGAGCCCCAGCTGAGACTCACAACGCCTGCCCTCACCTTCTGCGGCCATCGCAACACGGTGCACACATCTCCCTCGCAAAGTCATCTGTTTATCTCTCTGTGTGTGTCCTCAACCAGCAGTGTGACAATCCCCCCTCTCACTATTCACTTCGTCTGACGACGGATTGATGTAACCAGCTCGAAAATTTACGAGTAAAACTCTTCTTTTCCGACGAAATTCCTCCCTTCATATATGTAGAATGACGGGTGGCGAGGTACTGATGAACTTCGGTTCGATGAAGCGCCTATGACCCGTCTGGTAGACCTCATTGGTGTACTAACTGCGCCAGGTGCATTTGTGCGCATGTTTGTGTTTTCGGTCCCAACTGCTGGTCAGCGTTATGATTGGCTGAATGAAGGCAAAATAAATCTGAAACAGTACTGTACCAATCTACCCTCATTCTCTGTCAAAGGGGTGTTCACCGATCGTTCTTACGGAAATGACTCCGATACAAGCGAAGATGCGAGTTGCAGGAACCAGTTGATCAGAAGAAGAAGCGATCGCTGGAACAAGGTCTTTATTCGCCTGACGTTTCGGATTCTCACTTGAATCCATCATTAAAGACAGTAGTTACTACTACTACTACTACTACTACTACTACTACTACTACTACTACTACTACTACTACTACTACTACTACTACTACTACTACTACTACTACTACTACTACTACTACTACTACTACTACTACTACTACTACTACTACTACTACTACTACTACTACTGCTACTACTGTTACTACTACTGCATCTACTACTGCATCTACTACTACTACTACTACTACTACTACTACTGCTACTACTACATCTGCTACTGTCTCTGATGATGGATTCAAGTGAGAATCCGAAACGTCAGGAAATGACTCCTTCCATTGTGCCTTACGGGCTCTCTCTCGAGCCCGAGGTCCGGTGGTTAGAGGCGTTGGACTTCTAACTAACAGGCCACGAGTTCGAGCCTCAGGTATTCCACATTTCGGGGTTGGGTACGACTGGCTGACGTTGGCTAATAAGGCAGAAATGGCCATTCCAGTCTCCCTTGTCTTGGTCGGTAATAACATCTATATCTATATATATAAAAATGGAAGGGTTTTTTTCTGTGTTATATGTAATCTCCGAAAGTACTGCACCGATTGCGCTGAAATTTGGACACAACCCGACCCGCGCATACGGCCGGGTTTTGTTCTGTTCAATTTTGTAATTATGCCGATGGTATGCCTGTGATGGGTGAAAAACCGGATTTTTTCCGGCCTAACAACGCCACCTGCTGCGGCCACTTGACCTATATCGCGCGCGGACACATGTGCGCCCAGACTGTGGCCACTTGACCGACATTCGCTCAAACGCACCTGCTCCGCCCGACGGCCACGCTCACCCCACCCCCTCCGCAGATAATTGAACAGGCCCTCCCCTCCACCATGGGCCAGTGTAATCTGGGCCGGTAGGCAAACCACCCACCCTGCAGCAAAAAAAAAGCACGCAACTCTTGGGCTCCACTTGAACTTGCCCAACACTACCCTCATTAATGCGGCTGTCACTGCGTCCGCTGGGATTCTCGGGCGCAACGACTGGATGCGGTTAACACCGCCCCCTTCCCCCCTCCCCCCACGCACAACACAAATAAGGGGCCTGTCACCCAGTGTCAGCCCAGTGTCGTGCAGCTGGGCTGGCGGAAGCCCGCTTGCGGTCACGGCTACCGCGTTCTGCAGCTTCAGGGCTGCTTCGTTCAACGACAGAATGAACAATACCAGCTGCGAGTGGCCGAATGGCGCCAGCAAGGAACAGCAGACCAGCGTCAAACACGACTCCGTGCTCAGCATTCACGCTGCGTGATGCTGTTGTTAACGACGGTACGACAACAACCGTTGGAAGACTGATGATTTTAGGGTAAGGTGATTGTCATTCATGCAGAGAAGACGCCTGCTGGACAACATGGACGACGATTCAATGTCCCTACTATAGACAAAGTGGCAATTGTTATGGTCGGAGACCGATTTCAACGTAGTGATATTGTTCGTCATTGGCGAAACGGTCAAATGACAAGAGTTGCAGAAACTCATCGGCGTTACGCCGCCCTACAGTATCTATTTACTTTTCGGAATGGTGTTGGTGGATATTACTTCAACGTTAAGATGATAAATCCAGTCAGCGACGAGGAAACGCACATGAAATGCAGCTCAATGAACTACTACCCCTACCGACTTATGATTCGACAGAATGTAAGTAATTCCCTTTTTGAAATGCCATCAATTGTTTCATCACTACATTGTGCATATGTATGCGAAAATTGTAACAGAACGCCTGCTTTTAATTCTCTTGAATCAGACCAAGCTGCGCGCTTAAAAATACATTCCTTTGCATGATGCAGTTGTAAACGACGGTAATACAACTAACAACCGTAATACGACTAACGCTTTCGTCATCCACATACACAGACAGTCCACGCCATATGTTCGAGTGCGCTCGAGGTGGAATTGCTTACGTTTGTCAGTAAGGGCGTCCAGACCTACTCATTACATTCACATGCAATCCAGTTTGGGGGGATATTAACCAGTTCCTGCTTCCTGGGCTATCGCCGGTGCGTAGGTATAACATCACAACACGTGTTTTAAGGAAGAAACTGCAATCGCTGATGAACTTCATGGTGAAACACGAGGTGGTTGGATCTGTGCGCTGCTGGATGTATTAGCTGGAACGGCAAAAGAGGGGACTGCCCCAGGCACATGTCTTGGTCTGGCAAGATCACCTACAACGAAATCTTTGTCGGTAATATCATTCTGCCAATATGTGCTGAATTACCTGACACCGACGTCGACAATGATTTGCATGAAGTTGTGGTGAAGAATATGATACATGGCCCTTGAGGTGCACTGAATCCCAAT
>CACRXP010000042.1:643337-660528 GCA_902702965.1 Spirometra erinaceieuropaei | reverse complement strand
TCTCCTTTTTTCGGAGACAGGAAGTCACACAGATGCGTCGGGAGGGGAGAAAGAAAAGGCGGACGAAAAGTCCGGAGTGCATTTTCGCGCCAGTGAAGCTGGACAGTCGATTGGACAATGAGGAGTGAATAAAGAAAACTGTTAAAAGGGACGGAGGAGTGATACAGGTGGAGTAAACAAACACTCAAGTAAAGCCGTGGGTCTCCTGGGGTCAGTGAAAATCACACCGACAGTGGCGACCTGCATTGAAATGAGACTATTAAACCGCTAATGATTTTGCACCACACTCTTGCTACAGGGGTGGGCTATCATCCCCACGTGTCCCTTAGCCTCATAATTCAGGTCTGGGGATTGCGTGGATGAGACGACCACCACCACCACCACCACCACCACCACCACCACCACCACCATCATCATCATCATCATCATCATCATGATGTTATGGTTTTGATCGACTGTGCTGCCGACACAGAGCGCAGCGCAACTAAAAAGAAGCAAGAATGTCTCCTCGGTTCGGTTCCATATTCCGATTGCAAAAGTGTCGACCCAGCGTCTTTGGGGCTGTACCTGTAACTTCAGTCCCTTAACCGGCGGACATCGGTTTTCAATGAAAATTTACAAGGATGTAAAGTTGCCAAAATAAAAAACTGAAGCAGCGATCAGGGATAGAAATGTCGAACTAACTCCAACCTATCAGAAAGAACCCTCCTAAGCGGGTCATCAGTCTTCAGACGAAATTAGCGAGAACCAATTCTTTCTTTGGAAGAAATGTACTGATGACAGAGACTTATCGGCGGCAGCAGGCTTGCCGGAAACAATCCTCCAATGTACAGTCTTTGAGCTGCGAACCACTCGTCCATGCGGCTTCCTCATTCTGGGAAGACCCCCCTCCCCCCTCTTAAAGTTTGTGGCCAACTTAACTAAGAGAAAACGCGCTAAGTTACAATTTAGTCCCGAAACTAGCCCACATACAGTTTTCAAGTAGAAAAAGTCTTGCAAGTCGGCAAGGCAGAAACAGTGCTCCGTTGGGACCGCAAAGACCCTCAAGGGACTTTTATCCGTCTCAGCATGTGTTGTTGCTGCTCGCCTGCCTTAAGTCTGTTCAATAAACTGTCAAGCATTTCGTTCGGCTACCAGGTCCTACGGGCAAATTCGGTTCCCTACTGAGCAACATGCCGTTTACTGCTTTTTTCCGGAAAAATGGATCCCAAATGAACTGTGTTAACACAGCGGAGATCAAGCGAGCGCGTAGATTTTCAAATCGCCTTCTAATTCACCTCACCTGAGAGTTAGCAAAATGAAAAACCACGATTATAAGGCAACTCATTTATTACTATTTATTAGATTCGTCCTTGTTGAAAATTGCAATTTCGACCTGCTTCTGCACGTTGTCTTACTTGTACTTGATACGGCTGCGATCATGCCTGATCTAGCCGGCCTCGATGATGTCCCGAACTGTACCTCTCCCCGCGTGACGATACGCGGCAGCAGATCTGGACAGCTCAACCCATTCCCTTCGCCAACGACGGAGACCGAATACCGAGGGTCCAAGAACCACCTCCATGTCTTGACGAACTGTGTCGAGCCAGGTTTTGAACTGACCCCAACTTCGACGCCTCCAAAGGGGCAACGGTGCCGGATCGATGGCAGTAACACTGAGCTCCTGAGGTGGACGACGAAGAACATGCCCAAACCACTTCAGTCGTCTTTCTTGGATGGCCTGAGTTATCCTTGCGATGTTGTCGCAGCGAGCGCGGACTGTCTCATTTAAGACGATGTCGGTGAACTTCACTCGATGGATGGTCCTCAAGCAGTGGTGGTCAAATACCTCCAGTTTTCGCTCGTCCTCCACGCGCAAAGCCCAGCATTCACAACCGCGAGAAGGACAGACCGGACATATGCACGGTACACGCGAATCTTAGTGGCGATGGTGAGGTCATGTCGGTTCCACAGGCATTTCCGAAGGCCTGAGAAAACCCAGCGGGCAGCATCGATTCGGGAGACAGTGTCGTCCTTATTCTGTCCATTAGGCAGCAGCCTGTCTACTTCTTCAAGTTGACAGCCATCAATCCCGCGGGGTGCCTTCTCCTGGTCAAGGATGCAGCTTGAGAACACTTTGTTCTTCCCAGCGTTTATGGACAAACCGACGGATTTAGCGACCTCGTTAACCTGTGACACCATAGACTACAGATCACCAAAACTTGAAGCAAATACGGCGATATCATCGGCATAGTCGAGATCAGTTAGTCGATGTCCAGGTGCAAACTCAACGCCGTCACTTTCGCATAGGGCCCTTCCGAGAATCCAGTCACTAGCGTACTTGAACAGTATGGGTGACAGAATACAACCCTATCGGACGCTAGACCGAATACCGAACGGTTGGGAAAGATGGTTACGGACCAGGACTCTCGCAGTAGTGGAGCGATAGTAGGCCTTGATCATGACGATGATTTTTTTTTCCGGTACACCATCTAGCGCCAGTATCCGCCACAGGAACTCACGGTGAACGGAATCGAACGCGGCGGCAAAGTCAATGAAGCAGACGGCCGTCGGTTGTTGGTAGTTTTGGCGAAATTCGAGAATGCGCCTCAGTGTAAATATCTGGTCTGCGCATCCACGTCCAGCACGAAATCCGGCTTGGTTGGGCCTCGTCCTCGAGTCACGCACAGCCTGGAATCGCCTGAGTAGGACAATTGCGAAGATCTTCGCAGCAACGTTGATGAGACTTATGCCGCGGTAGTTCTCCCATCTCGTCTTATCTCCCTACTTGAGGATAGGTACAAGTGCACGTTGTCGTTGAAGTTTGAGAATTTTCATTGCATTCGTAAAAGGGAGTCTAAATTGGAAGAGCGTCTACACCTTCAGCCTCCTGAGAATAGTCCGTCGAATGGTAATTTCAAACATTCTGCGTGGGTGTGGGGTCTGGAGGCCAAGTTGGCCACGGGAGGCATCCAATGCTATGAAAGTTTATGGAATCCTAAACAGTAGGACATCAATGAGCTTGCGCATTTTTCTAGAAATCCGGTCCAAGCAGGTTCGAAAAAAGTAGGAGAGACAGATCCTTAACACTCTCGCCAGGGAAAATCCAACTGTTCTTTTCAGAGCTCCAGACAGCTGACAAGACATGGATGGAACCTCACAATCTAGAACAGTTACGGCAATCATTCCATCATAAAATTAATTGCCGGTCATGCCGTCCCCCCTGATCGCTGGGTTGCTGGCAGATTAAAAAGCAAAGAAAGAACGTGCAAGGTTCCCAGAACGAACGAAGTTACTCCGGCCGCAAAGGTACGAGGACAGCAGTTATTTACTCCTAGCCTGTTTCGAGCGCGTCTATCGAGTCCGTCAGCTGTGTGGATGACGTGAACGAGCATTCGTTTGGAGCACCTTCGCTGGCTCTTCCTCGCCAACAAAGTGGCAATAAGTGGGTCAAAAAACGGAACGGCTTAGATTGCCGAACTCGCCTAGCCTCCCGAATTGGTCGGAGTCGCCTACCGAATTGCATGTCTCCATCTCAGCAGGACTTCATAAAGGGAGGCCGTTCCTCTAGATGACTGAGTAGCGAGAACTCGAGCGTAAAGGTGCACTGAGAGAGAGAGAGAGAGAACGCCCTGATTCAGTGGAAAGACTAACGATGGAATTGAATGGCATGGCGTGCATCCCGTCTACGCGTCCAACAGCATGGCTGGTTCTTCCCCACTCGGGCCGGCGCAAGCCACGAGATCCACCCCGGCCCCACGAGGTAGGTCAAGCAGACTTATGCAGGAGTTTGTTTTTAGTGAGACTGGCTTGTGCCGCGTCTAACTCATCCCATCTCCATCTCCACACATCCTTCGTCTTCTGATGCCAGGAAAAGGCCAACGCAGTAGCTGACAATGTTAAACAGCTCGTCTACGCTTGTCACACATGACATGGTTCTCTTGTGCCGGACTTTATTGACTGGGGTGCCTCAGATCTCACGTAATTGAGTGTTATTGAGGCCACATTAAGATGATACCTTGTAGGGCCGTGTATGGCGGTCTCAATGATTTCACGTATTGTAGCTCCGCAAGCGCGACAACCTGCAAAAATGGATCTGGACGACTCAACCCATTATTTCCTCCGGCGACGGAGACTGAATACCGAAGGTCCAAGAAACACATCCTTATCCTGACGAACTGGGTCGAGTCAGGTCTTGAGTTAATCTCCTTTTCGACACCTCCACGTGGGTCGAGGGCAAAAACACCGAGTTTGCGCGGCCGACGAAGAAGAATTTTCCTGAACTACTTCGGTCGTCTATCTCGGATTGTTTGAGATATCCTCGCGATATTGATGCAGTGAGTGCGAACCGCCTAACTTGAGACAAAGTCGGTTTACTTCACTCAAAAATGGTCCATAAACTGTGATGATCAAATACTTCTAGCTTTCGCTCATCTTCGACGCGCAAAGGACGGCATTCACAACTGTAGATGAGGACTGACCAGACGCACACGCGGATCTTCATTCTAGTGAACATGTCGCGCCGGGTCCTTAGACACATCCTAAGGATTGGTAAAACCCTGCGGACAGTATTATTTCGGGAGACGGCGCTGTCCTTACTCTGCCCATTGACCAGTAGCCACCCACGAAGTATTCGAGACTGTCTACTTCTTCAAGTTGACAGCCAGTAATCCCGAGTGGTGCTATTTCCTGGTCAGGGATGCAGATTGAAAACAATTTCGTCTTTCCAGCGTCTATGAATAAGCCGACCGGAGCAGAGACTTCATTCACCCGTGACACCCATGTGGCCAAAGTTTGAGGCTAGCAATGTGATATCATCAGCGTAGTCTAGATCAGTCAGCCGGCATCCGGGCGCAAACTTAACACCGTCAAAACCATATTCGGCTTTTCTGAGGATCCAGTCAACGGCGTGTTTAAACAAAATGGGTGACAGGATTCAACCGTGTCGAATGACAGATCTGATATCGAGCGGTTAGGACAGATTGCTATAGATCAAAACTCGCGCAGTGGTGGGGCGATAGCAGGTCTTGATCGCAGCAATGGTTTTGGCTGGTAGATCATATAGTTTCCTTGTTCGCCACAGGGACACATAATGGGCAGAATCAAACGATACGTCAAAGTCAACAAAACAGACGGCTGTCGGTTGTTGGCAGACGTGGCAGAAATCCAGAATGCGCCTAAATGTAAATATCCTGTCCATGAATCCATGTCCGGCTCGGAATTCGGCTTGGTTGAGCCCCGTTCTTGAGTCACACAGCCTGGAATTGTCTGAGAAGGACAACCCCGAAGGCCTTCGTAGCGACTCCGACGAGGCTAGTGTCGCAGTAATGCTCACACTTCGCCTCAGCTTCCCTCTTGAAGACAGGCACAAGGATGCCCGAGTCCAAGTTCGCAGGAACGACCTCGTCTCCCCGTCCCACTGTTAACACAAGACTTGCAGATTTCAGTGAGAGTGCCATCGTCTTCGGGCGCTTTGTGTTTGTGCAATCTCTTTGTTGCATTGCCGACTTCTCCCTCGGGAGGATGGTTGGAAGTTGAGGTATTCGAAGTGCTCACTCCAGTGATCGACCTTGGATTGGTTGTCGGCAATAAAGTCACTATTCACGTTGCGAACAAAGTCCCTAAGAAGATGGACACACGATCTCTGGGACAGTAGGTGTATTAGTCTGAGCTTTCGGTCTCGTACAGGAGGCCATCGTCACACGCACGCCCAACGGCGAACTCAACACCACGGTGTACAGAAAGGCGACTAACACGACTCAGATTCTCAACTACCACAGTAACCACCCAATAGCGCATAAACGCAGCTATGTTAGGACACTCTTCCAAAGGGTAAAATCGCACTGCAGTGAGCCAGAGGGACGAGTACGAGAACTTCGGCATCTTCGGGACCAACTGGCAAGGAATGGATACCCGAACAGCTTCGTCAACCGCTGCCTTCGCACGCACCCACGGCGAACAAGCGGAGGAGGGCCGCCAACACTCTGACACCCTCTACCATATATAAAGAACGTGTCGGAAGTGATGGAACGTATCGCTGGAGAACCCGGCGTGGGTATCTTTCACTGTCCGACAGCGACCATGCGCAACAAAATCATGCGAGTGAAGGACCGACTAGACGTGGCAGAACAATCGGGTGTCATTTATCAGATCCCATGTCGGGACTACCCTCACTACTACACAGGACAGACCGGACGACGACTTGGCTAACGAATAACGGAGCACAAACAGGCGGTCCGGGGAGGCGATCCGTTGTCTCAGGTCGCCACTCACACCCTGGAGGAAGGCCATGAATTCAACTTCGCGAGCACGCGGCTAGTAGCGCGGGCCAACAATAAGACAGGGCGAGAACTGTTGGAGGCCTGGGTATCTGACACTAACTCTATCAACAGGCACGTTAACATACCCCCCTGCTATCACGCGCTCCGTACCCGCGGCCAAGAGGCGAGACCCGATTTGCAGCCAAGGGTGCACGCAGTCACGCCACCGTGAGACGGCGTGGGACTCAGCTTATCGCGAATACCGCCCTCTGCACTCATATGTCCCCCCTTCATGGCTTGACTATAAAAACTGCTCATTTGATGTCGCATTCTCACAGTCTCTGACGATGGCCTCCTGTACGAGACCGAAAGCTCAGACTAACACCTACTGTCCCGGAGATCGTGTGTTCATTTTCTTTACAACAAGAACCTGGGATTCGCATATTCGCTTCCATCTGTGAAAGTCCGTAAGCGCTGAGGGTTTACCGCTAACTTCGCGGATAATTTGGTACAGTTTACGGGCGTTGTCTGCATTTGGGACCTGCTACATGGAGGTCCCTGTTTCAACCCAATATTTCAACCGGTGATCTATGGCCGACTTTGATGTCATTCGCCGTAGTTTGTGAAAGGGAGCAGCGCTGCAGAACTTGGCTCAGGCCACCTGGACATACAGCTGCAGGGTTCTTCGGTTGATCCAGTCATTGCGGCGCAGTTCGGTGAACCCAAGGATTTTCTCAGTTGCCACATAGATTGATGATTTCAGTGATGACCATTGACAACTGCCTTCTTCGTCGGCTTGAGTCGTAAAACGGGATCGGATTTCTGTACTCAGGGTCTCATCGGCGTTGGTTTGTCGGTGATTTGCAACATCATGAAGTCACGCATGTGGCATTTCGGGTGCAGATGATATGATAACTTTTAGGCTTGTACGGTCAAGAACATGGTCAGACCGATGGATGCTACCAGTCTCGGCATAACAAGTCACTTTTGCTATCGCGGACCCAGCCGCAGAACATTAAACCAACTAGAATGTCGTCGACCCGATTGGTCGTATGGCCGTCGTTTCGGTACCAGGTCAGCAGACGTTTGACGCGATGATGGAAACACGTGTTGGTGACAAACAGCCGGTTGTGATCGGCAAAAGTCAGCATTGTCTGATCACTGTTTCATCAAGAGCCAAGCCCAGGTGCTCAATAAGGTGACTGTCTGAAGTCTCCGGGTCCGGTTAGGCCGTGCCAGTCCTCAGCAAAAATCAGCAGGTCACAGCGAGGGAGTTCTTCAACTAACTCCTGCGGCCGGGAGTATACCTATTTATTGCACTGTTCGGCAACTGGTGCTGGTGCTTACATACAGACGACACAGCTTTTCGTAAAGTGGCCCTTCGATTGCACATAGTTATCCGGCAATTGACTGCCCCCCATGCGAGTAGTGCACGGTTCGCTTGTTCTGAGAGGGCGATCGCCACTCCGTGTCTACCAGCAGAGTCGCACGGACCGTTTTGGTGGAGGACGAAGTGGGATTTGACCCTTAGGATCTTCATCTCTCGGAAGCCTATCGGAGATTCGGACTTCACACAGTCAGCTGACAGACACGCCTTATTAATGACGACTGCACGCCGTCAGACTATGGGTACCACGGCCTGGAAACCTTCGGACATTCCGGTATCCAATACCAAGAGTTCGTTCCCGATTAAACAATCCGGCTCGTGTACCATTCTTCCGTATCACTGGACCGAATTGCGGAGCGCGTCAGTTCCTGCGGCTGCCGTAGCATGGTTTACAGCACTGTAGTCCGTGTGCAAGAA
This sequence comes from Spirometra erinaceieuropaei, assembly GCA_902702965.1. Classification (NCBI taxonomy): domain Eukaryota; kingdom Metazoa; phylum Platyhelminthes; class Cestoda; order Diphyllobothriidea; family Diphyllobothriidae; genus Spirometra; species Spirometra erinaceieuropaei. The sequence goes on along the minus strand of CACRXP010000042.1, from coordinate 652,485 downwards.
CTCGGATGACATGATGACTTCGAAAGAATAGTTCTGTTGTGGATAAAACAAAGCACCGATGCCATAACGTGGAAGGTTCTGTAGTTGACTATGTTCATCAATGTGAACACAGTTTACCCACTTGCCCCACAATGAGAAGAAAACATACATGCGTACGATAGAATATTACTCCTAAATAACTATGCATGTGTCAAATACTACACCTTCAGTCGCTACACACGTTTGCGGAGATGTAAAAAGGTCCCCGATGATCATGTTTAGTGGATAAATAATTGCTTAGTTCCCGACCACTGGGTGCACCCAGCAGCCGGAACCTAGACCATAAGAAAGACAGGGGTTGTGGAAAAACGCCAAAAGGAGATATCCAGGGCAGAACCGAGAGCCCAGATATAGGGTATTCGCCTGACCATAGCTGCATTAATGCAATGACCCTAACACAAAATCAGTACACGAAACTTTCCCTCAAAGAAATTCTGCGAGAAAGTTATATTTAAACAGCCCAAATTAAGTCTGTATATCTCCTTTTCGAGAAAAAAGGAACATTGAACAACTGCAGTAGAACCAAACGAGGACCCTCCCGTCGACAACTTATAATATGCTCCTGATTTTCAACGCACACAAACAAATTAGCAATTAAGGTGAGTCAGTTTCATGTCAGTCAATTTTATTGAGGGAATGAGACCGTCGGCCTTAAACTCCATATTCAGATCCGAAAACAGCCGTGGAATCAACTATAACATCAGCATTTTTAATTGGATTAAAAGTTTCCTGTCATGCAGGCTCCAAAAAGTCATCGTTGGTAGCACTACATCCGAATGGGTGCCAGTAAAAGGCGGCGTTCCGCAGGGCTCAGTCTTGGGTCCCCTCCTCTTCCTCATCTATATTAATGACTGTCCTGCAGACCTTGAATGCGATGGCATCATGTTTGCGGATGATATAAAGATCTGGAAAACAATCAGCTGCGTTGAAGACGCTCAGAAGCTATAGGAAGATGTTAATAAGCTGGCTGCGTGGTCCAGCAAGTGGCTTCTAGCGTTTAACGTATCCAAATGTGTAGTCTTGCGACTAGAATCTGGACGGAGGCGCTTCCCAAAACATCAGTACACCATAAATGGGGTTCCGCTAAAAGAAGTGGACACGCACAAAGACTTAGGTGTCTGGACATGCTCAAACTTGCTGCTCTCCCAGCACTGAAAAAGAGTCGTCCAAAAGGCAACCAGCATCGTGCACTGGATAAGGTCTGCCTTCAAAATCTTTCCTCCAGAACTCTTCTCACAGATATTCGGCACGTTCGTCAGACCGCACTTGGAATACGAAATGCCATCATGAATGCCCTGGATGAAGAAAGACAGTGATGCCATAGAGCAGGTGCAACGACGGGCCACAAAACTGGTGGACGGTCTCAGGACTCTGTCATACCCAGAAAGACTGATCCAGTTAAATTTGTTCCCCCTATCCCATAGACGAATGAGGTGTGACCTGTTATGGACATTCCGCATTATCCACGGACATCAATGTTCGCTAAAAACTGACGACTTCTTTGAATTAACGACCACGATTCACCTGCGCGGTCACCCGTACCATGTCAAGCGGGAGCGTACACGCCTAGACAATCGGAAGTTTTCCTTCAGACAGCGTGTTGTTCGACCATGGAACTCAGTCCCAAGTGAAATAGTGACATCTGACAAAATCACTGTATTCAAAAGGCAGCTCGACCGTTTGGTCTTTGATAAACGACGACTTCCACGACAGGACTATCTGCGGACAGCCATAAATTTCATTTCTTGATTTCATCCCTACCTAACACATCCCTGACTTTTAATGAAATGTCTCCTCTCAAACTATGCAAATGACAGCACTTTATGCTGGTTGTATATAAGTGCACTTAAAATTTCATATGTACACTGAGAAGACCGCCTGCCGCACCCTTCGCAGTCCCGCATTGTGTAAAAGTATTCCGTGAACGAAGATATTACTGACAAAATTGTAGTAAGATGTACATTTTACATTCATTTTTTATGTACCGTTTTCAATAGGGTTATCAAGGGTATTGCCTGTTATCCTAAAATACACTATTATATAATTGTGGAAGTTTGAAAGCTATCGGTATGCGTGAGCCAGGCCTCAACTACCGCCACTGACAAAGTCGTAATTATATGTAAAGTAGTTTCGCAGCAAATGGTCGCCTAATTTACACTTAAATTTTTCAATTGTTACAGAAAGAACCATCGTTTCGGAGAATCCGTTTCACGCTCCAATAATCCTCTGCAAGAGAACATTCTGTTTGACGTCTCTATGGGCCAACTTCCTCTGCAGCTTGAAGGAATGATCGCTCAGACGGTCCGCACCCGCCAGTTCGAAGGAGTTATAATTTCCAGATCGACCCCGGTCCAAGCCTGGATGGTCGGAAGCGTGACGATCAAGTTTTTTATCAAAGTTTTGGACAAGAAATCATAAAAACTATCAGCGGTCAAGTGAGTCTCTCCTATTGGATACCCAAGAGCGCCTTGGGAGATGGAATCTGCATTTTAACATGGCCTCCCACTTTTCGAGAGAAACGTTTCGCGACGTTTAACGAGCGGTTTTTGGATAAGTGTCCCTTTTCGGGCAGCCGATTTTTTCGGAAAATTTCGTTGAATTTTTTTGCGTGTGATGAACTTATACCAGGTTGCAATTGTGTTAACATAATTTTAGGAAACCAAGTCCGACAAACGTACGCCGTTGCTCATTCATTATCAGGCCTCTGGAGCAATATAAGTGAGGTTTATGTAGCAAAAGCTTGGACAGCCAATAAACAGTAAGTATGGGGAGAGGGTTGAGCGTCTTCAGAGGTCAGGAGTTATAGTGTGGTTCTGTCAGGGACTTGAGGAGGGGGAGTATAGTAGGCAATTAGCCGACAATATTAAATTGTACGTGCCAGAGTAAGCAATAAGAAGTCACGGCGACTGTTGTGTCGGTGGTGGCTAAGATACCTGGTGATAGTCAGAGGACAGAAAGTACAAAAACCGAACAGTTCAAACAGTAAAAATAGCCCCTGCGTAGTCGGCAAATTCACACGGAATCAAGACTTATGTTTCCGCAGTGTTCTTGGCAAATCAAACTTCGGTGTGCCGAGGCTAATTTTTTTATAAAAGATGACGGACAGATTCTATTTATTCCGGCCACCAGCGTGCAGGAAGATAAGTAGAAGCGAACAGTATTCCATAGCAGATCTTAAGCAAATTTTACTGAGGAGTGCTCCCTTTTTGCTAGTTTAAAATCCTGTAGGATAAATTCTGTCGTTCTGCGTGCACTGAAGACGATTGGGGACAGTGGTCTGAAAGATTGATACTCTTTCAGTATGATATGCTCAGATCTCTAATGATCCCTGGCACACTTGTGTCGTGGCCATAAGTGCGCATTTGTGCCAAGGAAGGGGAAGGCAGCATGTGCAGCCCCACTAAACAAAAGCCTGAAGATCGTTCTTTAAAGGTACGCTGTCGCGACCCGCCGACTTACATCGATAGACAAACCATCGACATGCAAAAGGTCCACCTTTCCGACAAAAATCTGACGCACCATTGACAAAAAGGTAAAGTAGGAGCGGGCCACACTAAATTTCCTGAATAACCACTCCGTACACGTGTGAGGGGTTGAAAGTAACATCGGAAATCTTAACGCGGTGTATGCGGGGCTTCAGATAATAAGATATGCACTTCGGAATTTGATCACCTACTCAAAAATATATTAGCTGCAAAATAAGAAGAAAATGGTCACGACGATCAAAAACCTTGGCAAAATCAGAAAACTGTGTAAGTGAAAGACCATCGTCCGTAGATTGCAAATTCATGATGGATCGGTCACGCTGAACCCGGGCAGTCGATGGCGGCAATGCAGTGCACGCAGTCTACGTCGACTTTAAGAAGGCATTCGACAGTGTACCACATCAGCGTCTCCTGTACAAATTAAGCCGGATAGGCATAAGGGGTAATCTCCTGAGGTGGATACAAAGTTTCTTGATCGGTCGCTCTCAAATCGTCCACGTCGGTGACAGGCAGTCGGCGGAGGTAGCGGTTGAAAGCGGTGTTCCGCAAGGCTCCGTTCTTCAGTCAGTCAGTCAGTGTATTTGAGGGAAATAGGCTTACGCCTTTTGTACATAAAAAATCGATAAACAAGCAAACATGTGAAGAAATTACAGCATTAAGTGATTGCATACATTGATTCACATATGTCACTAGTCACATGGCTAAAAAGTCACATAGTCCGCTTGTTGCTGCAACATGTATCTATCAAGGCGACATTTAAATGCCTCCACAGATTGAGACATAACAACCGTCTCGGGCAGGTTATTCCACGGTTCCACGACACGGTTGGAGAAGAAATATTTTCTCACATTCAGTCTACCCTGTGGCACACGTAGCTTGAAGGGATGTCCCGGAGGTGAGTTGTAGTGGCGAGTTGGAAAAAGTCATCGCGCCGAAGGGCACAATCCAAGCCGGGCACGATACGGAAAGTTTGTATCATGTCTCCGCGCAGCTGCCTATAACTCAGACGATAGAGATTAGGGTTAGTTAAGCGGATCTCGTATGGCAGTGCACTTTGACCTCTTATTAATTTTGTTGCTCGTCTCTGCACCCTTTCGAGCAGATCGTAATCCTGATGCATCCACGGTCTCCAGGCCTGAATTTCATATTCGAGATGGGGCCTTATAAACGTGCCGAAGACTTTGTGAAGCAGTCTTCATCGAAAACTACGAATGCCCGCTTGATGGAATATAGCATTAAGGTTGCGGCCTTGGCCGCCTTACAGCATTGTGTAGAAGGCTTAAGGCTGTCTGCAATCCAAACTCCGAGATCTTTCTGAGTTTCTGCTTCTCGGAGTGGCATTCCGTTCAGATGGTATTGCCGCGTACTAGGGGTCTGATTTCCGAGGCGCAGAATGGTGCATTTGTTCAAATCGAAGGACATGAGCCATCTGCGGGACCACTCATCCAACCGACAAAGATTTTCTTGGAAGTTGGTATCATCGGCAGCATTCTGAATGACTTTCCAGATTTTTATGTCGTCCGCAAACATGGCACAATCACAGTCCAACCCATCTACACAATCATTGATGAACAAGGGAAAGAGGGTTTGTCCGAGCACCGAGCCTTGTGGGACCCCACTCTCTATGGATGTGCATCTTGATTGCTGTTGTTCTACGCAGACAATTTGGGAGCGGCCGACAAGGAAATTTTCGATCCATTTGAGAAGTTTGCCACTGATGCCCATAATTCTCAACTTGTGTAGGAGACGCTGGTGCGGAACACTGTCAAACGCCTTCCGAAAATCAATATAGGCAACATGCACGGTGTGTTTTGCGTCCAGTGCTCGTGTCCAACTTTGCATTGTGTATAGCAAGTTCGTAACACATGATCTTCCCCTACGGAAACCATATTGTGCATTGGACAAGAGGTTGTGGGTTTCCAAGTAAGCCATCAACTCCTTTTTGATGGTTTTCTCCATCACTTTGCAGCAGATTGATGTCAGACAGACGGATCTGTTCTTGGCCCTACCTTATTCATTATATACGTCAACGACTGCGTCAGTGAACTGAATTGTGATGTCGCCATGTTCGCTGATGATGTTAAACTTTGGAGCGTCATCCGAACTGAATTGGACGACGAGCGCTTGAAGGCAGACCTGACCCGACTCGAGAAATGGTCACAGGACTGGCTTCTGCCGTTCAATGTGACTAAGTGCAATGTTTTGCGAGTCGGCAGGACCCGATCTCAAAGCCGGAGGGTTTACTCCGTAAATGGCGTACCACTGCAGGAGGTAGACGCCCAGAAGGACTTGGATGTGTGGGTAACGGCTTCTCTAAAACCATCGTTCCGCTGCTTCAAGGTAGCCAAGTCTGCGATGTCAGTCCTTTATCTTGTCAAGAAAGCTTTCTCTACCTTCGATGAGGACTGCTTCATTAAAGTCTTTCGGACTTTCGTACGGCCACAGCTAGAGTTGGCTATTCAGGCGTGGAAAACCTGGACCTCTAAAGATCTCAGCATCCTTGAGAAAGTCCAAAGGCGGTCGACCAAACTCGTAAGTGGACAGGGTTCACTACCGTATGAAACACGTTTTTCCAATCTCGGACTTTTTCCACTGAGTTACAGACAGCTAAGAGGCGACCTTATACAAACATCCCGTATACTGCGCGGACACGACTGCTGTCACGTACCTGCTGATTTCTTTGAGTTAGCGACCACAACGAACCTCCGAGGTCATCCACTTAATCTACGCGTAACTGGCGCCAAGTTGGACATTCGGAAGTTCTTCTTTTCAAACAGAGTAGTCGAGGTCTGTAATGCTCTGCCTACAGATGTTGTCATGTCCACCACTGTCGAGGCATTTAGGCTCAAGTTGGACCGGTGTACCACCAAACGTCATAGTGTCACCTGACCGACAACGTCTAGCATTTCGTTCAAACAGTTTGTTAATGCGTATATATTACTGCCCGTATTTCAGTAACGTTTGTTTTTTTATTATTGTCAAATGACAGTTGAATAAGGTATAGACCATTGGAAGGTAAAGAAGAAGAAGATATCACTAAGAATGGTGCGTTTGCTGAAGGTTGACCTACGATATCATTGAGCAGTACTTGAAGTCATCCAAATCCCGACAATTGAAGGTTAGGGACGAGTGGCCTTTGCAACGACACTCATGAGACGAAAAAAAATACATGGCGCGTTATCCTAACAATCTGACACCCAAATGCACTGTGGTAAAAATAACAATCTCCCCGTCCACCGGCAACTGAGGTCGAAGTAGGTTGTGCCGAATTGAGAATCTACGGAGGTGGTGGTTGGCAAGAATTAGGTCGGCTGGTCTTCACGGCGCCAATACAGGCTGTCAGAAGCGAGTAAGAGAAAACTACCACCATGGGAAAAGAAACTAATAAAAAATGTTCTTCATGGTTCAACCAGCGTGCGCATTCTCTTCCTTATCCTGTCATCCAATTTGATCACCACTTATCACTAATATGTCGCACTTTATTCTCGATGGCAAACCGCAGTCGGCAAAGTGAAAGCGTCTGGACCTAAGAGCGCGGGTTCAATCGCGCAGATACCGCCCTAATGGGACGCATATCTTCAACACTGCGTCAGCGGGGACATTAAGTACGAACAAAGAAATGGACTGCCTAGCAAAAATTCGACAATCTACAGTTAGGCCAGCCAGCCTGAACTTGCCCGTGTATTTCCTCGTGGCTAACCAGTTGACTTCTCCGTATATTGTGTGACTGAAAGAAACGACCTGCTCTGACGTAATTAGAACCTATTCTATTGCTTTTCGTTTTTGTACTGACCACGCATACTGGTAACGCGGCGTACATTCTCAGCCCACTTGCGGTGGAAGTATCAAAGTGTCGTCCAACATAAACACCATTTGATTCTCCAATTACACGGTTTCGCTGTTTGTAGTGTGCTGGCAAACTCAAATAGTTTGATGTCAAATGTATCGTTGTATAAAGATACTTCAGGTGTCTAGCGACCTGACCGTCGAAAAATGGAGTGAAACACGTCCGATATGCACTGAACATACGCTTGAGCAACATAGGATTGGCATTGCAAAGGAATCCTTCCCCAAATATCCATGCTGTCTTGGAATACTGACTAGGTCCCGCAAACGGTGTATTTATTGACTGTCCGTACTGCCACACGACTAAAGCACAGATAATAAGTGAAATAAATTGATTCTTTTATTTGGCACCCGCGAAGGCGCCGTCACGACATTTTTCAAAGATTTTGGCGAGAGAGGGTGTTTTATGGACACCTCGATAGTTCTGAACGTCAGAAAGGCAGCCAGACTTAGATACTAGAATAATAATAGAAGTTTTCCAATAGGCTGAAAAGAAGCCATTTACGAGAAATACTGTTTGAAGGGATGACCACGCAGACGGTCAGTTCCGGCCAATTCGAAAAATTTATCAAAGTCTAGGGCGCACGCACGGCCTCCGACAATCCTGTAGGTTTGAATGAGATCGCTGCGCGGTTGTCTGTAATTTAGAGGCCACAGATTTAGTTCGGTCAGCCTGGTTTCGTATGGCAAATGATTAAGATTCTTGACCATTTTCGTAGCCATTGACTGTACTCTTTCCAGTCGTTGATAGTCTTTTTTCAGCCACGGTCGCCAGGCCTGGACTGCATGCTCTAAGTGAGACCGGACGAATGCCCCATAGGTTTTTCCAAACAGCTCTTTTTCGATCTGCACAAATCCTTGCCTCAGAGCAAACAACACCCTTATCGCACTTTTGGCTGCCTTTTGACACTGTGATGATGGTGTCAGCGAAGAGGTCATTAGGACGCCGAGGTCTTTCTGTTCCACAACAGTTGAAAGTGGCTGACCACCCAGGACGTATTAAAAGGAATCACCCTCCTTAGCGGTCATTTTGGTGCGGAGTCTCATGACCACACATTTGTCCAAATTAAGATTAAGGGTCCAACGAGCTGACCAACTTTTCAGGCTGCTGAGACTCTCTTGAAGTGCTTACGCATCTGCGTCAGATGTGATGGTTCTCCACAGCTTAATGTCGTCAGTTAACATGATGGCGTTGCATCGAACATGGTCGACGCAGTCGTTAATGCAAACCAGGCAAATTCAAATAGTTTGATGTCAAATGTATCGTTTTATAAAGATACTTCAGGTGTCTAGCGACCTGACCGTCGAAAAATGGAGTGAAACACGTCCGATATGCACTGAACATACGCTTGAGCAACATAGGATTGGCATTGCAAAGGAATCCTTCCCCAAATATCCATGCTGTCTTGGAATACTGACTAGGTCCCGCAAACGGTGTATTTATTGACTGTCCGTACTGCCACACGACTAAAGCACAGATAATAAGTGAAATAAATTGATTCTTTTATTTGGCACCCGCGAAGGCGCCGTCACGACATTAGTCATTTTCTGGAAGAAAAATTAAATGCAACGACCTACGGACATATGATTTTGGGTGAGCTGAACCGTCTTACATTGAATTGAACTGAACTCGTAGCCTCTCTAAAGCAAGACGAATTCTTGTCTATAGTTGTATTTCACAGGCGGAGGCAAATTGTCCACATACCCACATGAGGAGAAACATTCCACATATTATTCTCTTTAATGACATTTGGCCTGCCCGGGCGTTTAAGACGGTA